>JAFIRS010002370.1:0-222511 GCA_018342105.1 Gonioctena quinquepunctata
TAAATTAAGTATGTTATAATAAGAAAAGTATGTTCCCCATATTCAGAGTGCATATGTGGTGTAACTTTATATTTACCTCTAGAACTAATTAAATTTAGAAAATTCATAATAGGCCAATTATAGAAAATATATTTGAAATTTCTGAAAGTTGTGTTACCTTCCTTGTTGAAGAATATTATAATTTCTACACAAATAAAGTTTTGGAACTGCATTAGGTCTCAAATGGATTCTCTTGCCTTCTCTACAAAAATCTTCTTCAGAAAAATGCTCTCTACCCAAAGCCTTCATCCAAGCATCATGTATTCTTTTTTTGTCAAGCTGAAAATAATTAATCCTTAGTGAATAAGCATATTAAAATAAGTTTTTACCTACCAAAAATAATTTATTCCTGGAATATTCCCTTTATTTTCGCACCACAACACTAAACAATGCATTGTCACCAGTGCTGCCAATTGAAAGTATACAAAATGCTGACTAGCGTCTATCAAAATGCGGAGTTTTACTCCCAGAATTTTGAGAATGCTTACAAAATCCTTACAAACTTAATTTATACATAATCTATGGTATATATGGATGATTTCGAGGGTCGACTTGTTCTGATAGATACTGTTTCTGAAACGAAACCAGACCAAACGAGACTAGAAGAAGCACATATTCACCAATGTCTATTGAAATGGAAATGCAATAGGAAACACGCATGTCCCCCTTTCTAGAATATTTTGATTTGCACATAAAGACTACCCCCTAGAGAGCTCAGCAACAAACTTAGATATTGAAAAAATATGTAATGTTTTTCATAATTCGATATTGATAACGCCAATTTTGTCGTCACATTAAAAAACGTACTCCTAGCGCCTCTGGTGGACGTAAGCATCGTAATTTCACACAGTTCTATTTTTTAACACTAGTTGCTTCGAACTGTCAACTATAATTTCATCTGCCTTCGTTTATATGTTGTACCAATATTTTTATCATCATAGTTTTCAAATATCACATCAAAAGTGAGCTCGAATTTATGTTTGGGTTGAAAGAAATAGTATCGACTATCAATATTCCTGAAACAACCACAACTGGCGCAAGTGTTTGGGGGAAGTTATTCAAATGGAGGTCAAATCGAGTTTGAATTGAGGAGCACTTTTAAACTTGGAAATTTTGAAAAAATTTTGGGATATGAGAAATTATTTTCACAAAATGTAATTATTGTGGATCTAACTGAGGCAAAGAAAAATTAAAATGAAATCATGCATTGAAACCTGTTGAAAAAAAAATAGTATAATCTAAACAATGATAAAACTCATAGAAGCCTCAGGCTGAGATAAGATTTCAGATATGTCATGTCATGCCAATTTTAATTTCGACAAACATAACACAGAACTCAAACTAGCAAACTATTATAGACAAAGACGTGAAGAGTAACGACTAACGAGTTCTGTGCCATTAGCCATTACACGACTGGCCATTGGCCATGTACAACACGAAAAAAACACAAGTAGTCAGGAAGATTAACGCTTTTCTCCCACTCCTTGCAAAATGCTTACAAAATCCTTACAATTCGTCATTACTCCACGATTACTCCAGAGCTTTCGAATTGCTTACAAATGGAGTAATTACTCTCAAAACGGCAGCGCTGATCATTTCATCTGTCTCAGTGATATTGACAGCGTTGCCAATTACCGGGATTTTTCCCGAAAATCGGGAGTTTCAACGTGTGTCGAGATTTTTACAATTGTAGGAAAAAACGGGAATTTTATTACTATTCGTAACTTTCGTTTGATTCGTAACGCACTACGTCAGATATATACCATTAAGTTCATTATATTGAGCAGTCAGTCAGAAAACAGGACGCCGTAAGCTGAAACGCGAAAAGCTGCTATGTGAACGTTGTGAACTCGACATAACATTTGACGGTCGTCCACACCGACATAACCTTAATCTAGACCGCTAGAGGTCATATCCCCACCACTCGAAAAATTCATCCAAATAGAATTTACGTGAACGTGTCTGCGCAAAGCGCAGAAAGCACAAATAATGTCATTTCAGATATTGACATCTAACGAGGAGCCATTATGTTATTTTGAATCGTCACAGAAACAAAATGCGCATGCTCTAAAAGCTCTTCGATATCTTGTAATTGGATGAATTCTCATCATACGGGATCAGCAGTCTAGATTAAGATTATGTCGGTGGTCGTCCACTGTCACGTAATGAGGAACACGCATGCTTTTATTTTAATTTTTCTCGGCCTCAGTTCGGTCCTCAGATATTAAATTTTGTGAAAATAATTTCTCAAATCCCAATTAAATATTAAAATTTAAATGTGCTCCTCAATTCAAACTCGATTTGACCTTCACTTGAATAACTTCCCCCAAACACTAGCGCCAATTGTGCTTGTTTTAAGAATATTGATAGACAATACTATTTCTTGCAACCCAAACATAAATTCGACTCAATTTTAATGCGATGTTTCAGTAACAATTCAAAATACTATGATCATGAAAATATGATTACAATATATAAACGAAAACAGATTAAATCATAGTTGACAGTTCGAAGCAACTGGCGGTAAAAGAGGCGCTGGGAGTACGTTTTCGAATCTGATGAAAAATTGGCGTTTTCAATTTCATTTGATAAAAAAAAAACAATTTTTAGGTTTGTTGCTGAACTTTCTCGGTGATAATCTTTTTGTGCGAATCAAAATATTCTAGAGAAGGGACACATGGGTGTTCCCTATTCCTAAGCCGGTGATATACCGAATAAAGGTAAAGAAGTTGTGAAAATCTATGAACACTTTTTTCCAGATCGAGTAGACCCTAAATATATTTTTATGTATATATTGGTGGAGAAACGAATTTGCTGAGTTTTCTCTATGTCGATTTAACAAATTCGGGATTCACAGTAGAGTTGGATTATTGTGGTGGCGACATCTATGATTTGTACTTTGGCGTAACAAAATGGTGATATTGGTTAGCACCATGATGGCGTTTTTTGTATTGCTTCATTTAACGTAGGCCTATTTCTGCGACCACTAGCCTCTTTCTTCAGACACCGACGTCGTGATGACGGTTGCCAATAATCGATTCAAAGTTGACATATGACAAATAACTGATAATATATCCAACACTCCAAGCCATCAGAGCTGCGTTTCTTTTCTACCGAAACTGCGACCTGTCGTTTCTTTGCACATATTGCCATTTTCGTAGATCAAAGTCTTTTAAAACTGTTTGAGAGGAAACAAACGCAGCTCATGACATGTTCTCAAAATTCAGACTGGAGTCTAGTCGTCAAATAAAAATCATCAGGAAATTCTCGGAGAGGGGCAAAATAAACGCGTGTGACTGCTATTTTGTCAAGGACAATGGTGCATTACGGTTTTTGCCATTCTGTCAATCGACCACTCATGTAATCTTCCTTTTTTCCGACTAGACTATCATAATACTCAGTTTTTTCAATTCTTAATAATTCAAGTCTCACTGGGATAGCATGGAGTTATTAAAATATTCTATTTCGCAAAAATAGAAATTCTATCTTAACTCTTCTTCGAGAGAAAACACAGCTTGCTTCGTTGTTCTTCTGCTCCCTTATTATTTTGGGAAAAGTTTCCGACTATGCTCTGAAAGTATTTTTGCTCGGATTCTGCATTGCTATCATAAAAGAAATACCCATGTCTGGAATGCCTGATCATGTGATCAAAGGTCTATGTCCGGTTGGCGAATTCCTGCACGGCCATTTTAATTTTTTTCTTCCTTTTCTTTTACTGGCAAGGAGAGGAGAAGAGAAGTCTTTGTATCTTTGTTCCTATTGGTGCGAAGAGTGGTAGTGGTGGAAGTCGTTTGAGGTCGAAAGTTCGCTTCAATTTCAAACTAAAATAAAATAACCGACAATCGTCTGAAGTCTCAAATCTATCAGTTATTGTAGGGTTGTGGCTTGCTGTAGGACGTGACTATTCAAGGTAAATCAAAACTTTTATTCATTAGGGGAAATATATTTATATGTTTAATTCAATCATTTGAATGAAACACATGGGCGGTGGTGTGCATTTTAACGACTTCTCCATGTTTCAGTGTTGTGAGTCATCCAGAAATCACAAACAATAGCCCATTGTAGCATTCCTTTGAGAGAATTTGAGCAGTTTATAATAAAAAAGTGAGTTGAAGGTTGCCCGTAGTGAAAAAATAATAATGCTCCATTTTTTGTTCATAGAATGACTTCCACAAGTTTCAACATTGGGATGGCCGATTCTAGAAACTCTAGTAGGGTTTTGAAACCACCAGGTGGTGGACACTCTGATATTTTCGGAATCCATGACAATCATGAATTATCTACACCCAATAAGCGTAAAAACCAACCCCAGACATCTCTCAATGGTTGTTTTGCCGAAGAAGCTGTGAAACCTCAGAATATTGTAACTGAACAAACGAATGATGGTGAGAAAGAGAAGAAGGAAGAACCTGCTACGTCCAGACGTGTTAGAGTACCCCCAGGAGGATTTTCTTCTGGTCTGTGGTAATTCTTTAAGTTTCTTTTGTGATTTATTTGTGGCACAACTTCAGTTTAGGTTTAATGCATGCATAGAAACTTTACTCGACAACTCTCTAAAAGACCAAAGTTTTTTGTTCAGTATTCTCTCAAATGGAATTCTTTGATAATTATCATTTTACCAATGTATGTCTTTGTTTCTCAATTGTATATGTTTTTCTAGTTTGTTGAATTTTTCACCAACTGATAATAGTTGATTTTTTCTTGGCGCACCTACTTTACTGTTGCCATTTATGGAATATTTAAAAAAATGTGAAAGCCTGATGTTATTGAAAAGTCTGATAATTATTTTAATAAAAATTTTTCATAATGCGTTAATACTTTCTTGAGCCATTTCCCATGTCAATCCATTTGATGAATTTATTACCATTAAAACTTGGTTTGATAGAACAATAGGTATGTATTAGTCATAAGTCCATTTTAATTCTTTATGACATGGAATAAAACATATATAAACATGGTTACTGATTAGATATAATGTGTTCATGATGAATATGCAATGAGTCAGAAAAGTACTCATTGTGTTATCAATTCACGGAATCATCATTTGGGTGAGAATTCTTTCTCTATCATACATTATTCACAAATATGTCTATTAGTACATTTTTATTCTGATGAGTTTCCAACAATATCCTCTTATCTGACCTTTTCGAGTCAAAGGTTCAATAATGACTTCTTATCACTTCAATTATCAGAAAACATTTTTTCTATGTTGATAATTTCCATTTTAATAACTATTTTGAAGTTTTTTAGACACTCTGAATATCTTGTTTATGTAAAGTGGAAATGTATTTGATTTAGTGTCAACATAGTCTTATTTTCAAGTATTCCCTATTTGAACATCTAGCAGCTCAAGGCATTTAACTCTTAACTTCACAATGGTGACATTTAAATTGCTCAAATTTATTTTTCAAACAGTTCACATGCTACATAGTAGAAGCTATAAACTGCCTTGGTATTCATACCCAGGGTATTCAAAAAATGAATAAGTTCACTGATATTTTGTTACTATACATAACATAAAGATTTCAAAACAAAGGATAAAGGCTTGGAATTACCATGACGAATTATGTGACTCGAGGTATGTCACTAGGAGGCTTGAAAATGCAAAATTAATCTCATTAATTTTCTGTTGAGATACTAGATTACTGTGATGGTGAAATGAAACTGGAAACTATTTTATTTCTGATTTTATTGTTTGAAGCTTATTTTTTGTGGACACTTTTTTGGGATTATAACCTTCCACAATCTGAAAACAAAATAAATGGATTAAGGAATCCATACAAGTGTAGAAGGGCAAGAAATTATGTTGCCCTGATGAGTTACTGCCTACACCAAATTATTCGTGAATAATAATTTGGTGTATGCAGTAACTTATTGGGGCAAAGTAATGTCTTGCATTTCTACACTTGTATAGATTCCCTGATCTATTCAATTTTGTTTTCAGATTGCGGAAGGTTATAATGCCAAAAAAAATGTCAGGAATTATTTCTGATTTTGTTATGTGACAGTCTAGAAGTAGATTAAGCTTCCGTTGAATCATATGAATGACATGAATAAATAAATACCTAGTGTGGAACAAATCACATCAAAAATAGTATGAAAACTGAACAGTGTAAACGGAAGAAATCAATGTGGAATTTGATAAAAACAAACAAAATTCTTCCTTATATATTTTTTTGCAAAGTGTCAGTTTGTGGTGATAAAAAATTATTTTTTTATATTGAAGTTATACTTTTTTATCTTCATCATAATACAGGTTAACAGATGATAATGAGTATTATATGTAAATGCTATTAATTTTTCTGAACACTGATGATTGTGAATTAGAGATAATGACTATGATTTATTTGAAAATATGAACAGGTCGTTCATAAAATCAGATGTGGACCATCTGCGACGTAAAGATATGTTGACAAAATAGGAAAACATTCCCAGTTGAATATAATGATATTTCTGTGAATTGAAAAATCCATTTTAAAAATTAAAAACAACAACCTCGAAAACCCATAGAATAGAATAGAATAGAATATATTGCATCCATAAGTAAACTTTGAATAATATGTAAAATACAACATACATTAAATTCATAAAATACAATCGACATTAAATTCATAAAATACAATCAACATTCTAACACATGAATAATAATAGCAATAAATATAATACACATTCTTGATGTATCTTGAAATGTTTTTAAACGAACTGATATCTAATTCAACATGAAGACAGTGTTCAGAACAAGAAATACTTTGAGATTTATTTCAAATAAAAAAAATGTGTGTCCACTGTGATTTTAAACATTACCAGTGAAGATAATAATCTGAATAAATAAAATTGTCTGAACAAATATTAACGACTGGAGTAAAGATGGAACCAATCGCCCAAAACTGAAAAAAATTAATACACCATAAAAATCTTGAAAGCTATCATTTCAAGAGAACTCCCAAGGTATGAAAAAGGGAGCTGAGGTGTCCTGACACGTTAGTTACCAAAGGAAGTATATATTTTACGTTCATTTTTGTTGTTTTTAGTTGTGAATTAATCAGGCAAAATAGTTTTTTCAGTATGCTGACAATACATTTTTGTCCAATAGACAAGATTTAAATAACAGTAATGTGAAGATCAACAAAAAGCAGATAATTGTGTTCAACAAACTGAGATAGGGGGTATATCCATGAAAAGTGGGGCACGCCATAGATAATGTAACATCCTGTTCTTGAGATAACCTTTGTTATGAAAAATGATGGCACCAGCATATGACATTAGGTCTATTTGTTTCTCTCTTAAACACAAATCGCCTACATCCAGTATTCCATATCGTATTTCATCATTTTCTCAATAGGGAACACGCATGATTTTATTTTATTTTTTCTTTGCAACATTTGGGTCCTCTAAGATTCATTTTGTGAAAATAATTATTCAAATCCCAAAATTTTGTCGAAATTTTCAAATTTAAAGGTACTCCCCAATTCAAACTCGATTTGACCTTCTGCATCCAACCACTAGCGCCAATCGTGGTTATTTCAGGAACATTGATAGACAATACTATTTCTTACGACCCAAACATAATTTCAACCACAATTTTGATGAGATGTTTCAGTAACAATTGAAAATACTATGATCAAAATATTAGTACATCATATAAACGAAGACATCAAATTCTAATTGACACATCGAAGCAACTAGCGGTAAAAGCTTGAACTGTGTGAAGTAACGATGCATACGTCCATCAGAGGCGCTAGGAGTACGTTTTTGAATGTGATGAAAAAATTGGCGTTTTCATGATAAACTTCAAACATTTTTTCAATTTCTGAATGCCTGTTCGTTTGTCATGCTCACGTTGCTCTAATCTGAATTGACCAATATTTGGTTGTTCCTTTGTTCCGAGCAATTGATCAAAGATTGTTCGTTTGACAGGAGCAAATTGCTACAGATCAGATAAAGCATACTTTATCTGATCTTCTCCATCAATTTTCAGGGGGCAGAAAAATCAAATTAAAGTGATCGGAAGGCGGCAATAAGAAAATGTAGGAAGTTATAAGAAATAGTATCAAATGGAGATATGATAGATGCAAATTCGGATTATTACCTAATTCGAACAGGTGGTCATTTGAATTCCAGATGAAAAAATAAATGTTACAGGGTAGTTTACGAATAATTAGGTTATTATTTGCTTACTGTTCGTTTGAGTTTGACCAATAGGATATTTTTGCTACTGGATCATAAAAATCAATTACGTCATTGCCATGATTTTTTGAGCAAACTGAGCATTTCAAACGAACAGAACTTAAGTTTGTTGCCGAGCTTTCAAAGTGGTAATATTTATGTGTAAATCAAAATATATTAGAAAAGGGGCACATGCGTGTTCCCTATTGTTTTGAGGTTGGTAACATGTGTGGAACTCCCCTATGGAATGTAATTTTTAAACAAAAAAAATACAACCAAATGGAGGTTTGAGGAATTATGATCACTAAATGCAATATTTTAGACGCGAATTGATGCAAAAAATCAAATCATGATGTTTTCTATTCTAAAATTTGATATGAGCCGATTTGTTGCTTCTCGCTCTTTCTCCCCTCCCTAATATAAACAAAGAGCGGCGCAACATTGGCCAAACTGCGAACGAACTTCACTCTGTTCCCATCTGGACTATTTCATAACCTTAAACTTGTCTATAACCAAAAATTTTCAGCTGAGTCAACATATTTTTCTTATGCATTATTTTTTGAAAATTTTGAGGAATAAGTTATTAAGCTGACTTCAGTCTGAATTTTATAACTACTTCAATTCTTTCAGAAAATTCTTAATCGATCTTTTACCAAGAAGTATGTCATTTAAATACCCTGGAGCTCGAAGAGATGAAACAGTAAAAGACAATTATTTTGGAGTAGAGGTATTCGTATATTCAGTATCACTGGTGAATTGTTGTTGAGAGTGGTTCCTTTAGGTTGCAGATCCTTACAGGTGGTTGGAAGATCCGGATTCAGAAGAAACTCGAGCTTTTGTTGATGCTCAAAATGCTATCACGAAGCCTTACTTGCAGGAATGTCCTTATAAAAATCAAATAAAGGATGAAATTACCAAATTGTGGAACTATCCAAAATTCTCCACACCTTACTGCCATGGAAACAAATACTACCAATACAGAAATACCGGTAATAAATTTAGGTACTGCCTATAGCTGTGGTACTGTAACTGTCGAACAACATTGGAAAAAAATGCAGTTTAGGGAGAATCCACAGATTTAAAAAATAATGTTTTTTTTATTAATTAACAAGCCTCCCCAAACCCGAAAAACAAGAAAGTCCGGCAGTCAGTCCGTAAAAAAAAAGAAAATGTTTTTTTAATCCATCATTTCCATATCCAATAATTAGACTTGTATGATTTGGGACACGCCGTTTGGTGACATTATCATATTTTCGCCTTCTGAAAACAAATCAGAAGTCAAAACGTGGCATTCTCAAATACTTTCAGAGATACGAGCTTCCAGAAGTACAAAAGTAATTTTTAGCCCTATTTTTGGCCACTCAATATTCGTCCTTCTTTTAACGAAAACTCCACGCGAATTCTCCCTAAACTGCATTTTTTCCCAAAATTGATATGAAATTAAGGATTGAGCATTTCATTTGTTACATTACCTAACTGAAGACTGTCCCTAGCCATTATCTTCATAATATCGGTAACAAATAAGAACTAAATTTCAGGTTTACAGAATCAAAGTGTTATATTTGTTCAAGACAGTTTAGATAGTGAAGCAAAAGTTTTCTTGGACCCTAATACCTTCTCAGAAGATGGAACAGTAGCTCTATCAGGAACAGCGTTCTCTGAAGATGGTAGCGTTTTGGCATATGGTATAAGTTCTAGTGGTTCTGACTGGATTGAAATTAAATTTAGGAATGTCGAAACAGGTGAAATATTATCTTATTGACACTTTTTCAATTGAATGAAGTAATTTTGTGGTTCAGGTGAAGACTACGATGAGGTCCTTAAAAAAGTTAAATATTCACGAATGACATGGATGCATGATAACAGAGGATTTTTCTATGGGGTAATACGGTCACTGATTTTTTTTCCTATTTCATAATTTTTTTTCCAGGGGTACTTACATCAAACAGGCAAAACAGATGGGTCCGAAACGAAATCAAGCGAAAATCAAAAATTATATTATCACAAATTAGGAACAAACCAATCTGAAGATATTATGGGTGTAGAATTTGAGGATCAACAACTCCGAATGTAAAAAGTACATTTAATTTCATTTTTTTCGATTAATACCAAAGTGTTTTTTAGGGGTGCTGATGTCAGCGACTGTGGTAATTATTTGGTGATAACACCAATCAAAGGATGCAAAAATAACTTACTCTACTTCAGTAAATTCCAAACCAATGGAAAAATCACCGGTAAATTGAAGTTGACACCAATTGTTACCGAATTTGTTGCTGACTTTGAGGTAACTACAATAAAATAAATAAATAAAAACTCTAATTTTTTCAGTATTAAAATTTACCGAATTGAAATAGGAATCCCTTAATATAACATTGTTAATTTGAAAATTAGTACAACCCTAAACTATAGTTTGAAAATACTCTCTTTGAAATGTAATCATGACTCAAAATAGACATTCCATTTTATTGATTCTATATATTAAATGAATTTTATGATATATTTTAATTCATCATTCAAGCATCCCATGTTTCAATGTATTAGTGTTATCATTAATACATTAATAATGTTATCTCTATGATATAATTGAAACCTTAAGTGGATGAAAGTGATTATTGATTAAAATCAATGGTTTAATTTATCAGAAAATAGTATTCAAGCAAATAATACATTCCCAGTAGCAAGGCTGAGGAAGGATTGTTTTATTTGAATTGACCTCAACTCAACTGAAATTGTTTGACGTTTCAGAAAAAAATATGAAAAAAATAGACCATACTATCTGTATGTTCCCCAAGATACGTTGAACACATGTGATATCATTTGTTTCGTAGTTATTCGACATATTTTAAGGAAGATTACTTTGCATGTGATAGGTATTCAATAAGAAAATTTCACACCGAAATGAATGAAATTGAAAAACCTGACATGTTGGAATTGATATCACAGATCAAAATTATAGAAAAGCCCATGCTCTGTTTCATGGGGCTTGATGGTTACATGATTTTTCAATATTTCATGAGAGTTGTGTTTTGTTAAATGTTATAGACATTGTTCCAATACATCTTAATATGTTTTCTTATTGTTTTTCTGAATATTTTTCATAAATTCAGAGTTTTTAATTTCTAATGAATACCTGCGAAAAAATCGACTCCAATATACAGGGTGTCCCTGGACTTCCTCTTTTCCTCTCGGGAATGTATAGATGGGGTCAAAATATCACCAGTACTTCATATAACTTTTGTTCCTAAAAGCCTTCGTTACCAAGTTACGGGCCCTCAAAGTTACAAAATGAAAAATGTTTTTCTTTGATAACTTTCAAAGTGAATATTCAAAATTATCTAAATTTTGGTGATTGACTAAACAAATGAATTCCTTCGATGAGCTTTCATGCAGGAGTCAGTTGTTTTGCTACAAAGTCAGGAACGGACTACCCCCGATGGTCCACACCCCAAAACTTTGAAATGACTGGGATTTGTCAATATGTTTTAACAAAACAAGGTTACCTGGACAATTTCCTGAATAAAAGTACTCGTGTGGAAAATTGATCAGAGCAACAAATTTTGATAAAAATGCATTTTTGTTCGACAACATCCAACCTGAGATGTCTACCATTATTCGAAAAGATTAATTTGTAATGAAAATAGAAATGATAGGTACAATGTTCATAACGAATTTTTATCATGCAAACACGTTTACCTTACAAAACTCATGGTGTAAATAATCAATCGCAAGCCTCAAGAGCAAACAGAAATGCAAAATCCGCTACAAAAACTGCTCGATATGACCCCCGTCTCTCTCAATACATTTTCTTAGTCAGCGCAAACACCCTCTCTGCACTTGAAATAGCATGCCAGGGTCGTTTCGTATGGCTTCACAATGTAATGTAATTCTATTCAACAAGGCATCTCTGGTGTGAATAGGTGTAGCGTAAACGAGGCTTTTTAGATGCCCCCACAGAAAGAAATCCAATGGATTTAAAAAATATCTTTCAACTAGGTACTGTACTTTTTTTTTACGACTTTATTTTAGCATATTTTGTATTATCCCTGTTATAAATGTTGTTGAATTAACGTTAGAATTAGTATTTCTACTGTGAAAATTTTTCATTTAAAATAATGCACGATCGGGTTTGATGTCGTCGAGTAAAACTGCATTTTTATTAAGAATCGTTGCTCCGATCAACTTTCCACACGAGTACTTTTATTCAGAAAATTGTCTATGTAACCTTATTTTGTTGAAAACTATCGAAAAATTATCTGTCATTTCAAAGTTTTGGGGTGTGGACCATCGGGGGTAGTCCGTTCCTGACTTTGTAGCAAAACAACTGACTCCTGCATGAAAGCTCATCGAAGGAATTCATTTGTTTGGTCAATCACCAAAATTTAGATGATTTTGAATATTCTCTTTGAAAGTTATCAAAGAAAAACATTTTTCATTTTGTAACTTTGAGGGCCCGTAACTTGGTAACGAAGGCTTTTATGAACAAAAGTTATATGAAGTACTGGTGATATTTTGACCCCATCTATACATTCCCGAGAGGAAAAGAGGAAGTCCAGGGACACCCTGTATAATATAAAGGGCCATAAATATGATTTTTGCTCAGTCCTCAATCCTACTTTGGATATTTGAACTCTGACGATTCTGTTGGTTTTTTCAGTATATAACAAACACCAGTACAAAATTCGTCTTTCGTACAAATAAAGATGCACCAAATTATAGGATAATTGTAATTGATTTTGAAAATCCGTCTGAAGAAAACTGGGTGGACCTAATTCCAGAACATCCTAAAGATGTTCTTGACTGGGGACATGTAATCAATACAAACATGATAGTTGTCTGCTACCTCAGAGATGTCAAGGTAATCCTAAAAACTAGAGCAAGACCCGATTTAATTCACAGACTTTCTGTTTCAGAATGCAATGGCAATTCATGACTTGAAGACTGGTAAAAAAATTCATGATTTCAAGTTAGATGTGGGTACCATATCTACCATTTCTGGAAAACATTACCACAAAGAAATGTTCTATAGTTTTTGCTCATTTTTAACACCAAATATTATTTATAAGGTCGATTTTGATGGAGAAAAAATCAAGGAAACGGTATTGAATCTCCAGATGAAATCCTGAACATTTCATGCAGTTATATATGTTTCCAGGTGTTTCATGAAACAAAAGTGGGTGATTTTGATCCTTCCCTTTATGAAACTCAACAGGTATTCTACAAAAGCAAAGATGGAACAGATATTCCCATGTTCATTGTTAACAAAAAGGTAAGGGAAATCAAAGCTAGGCATTTTAACTTTATCAGTCTTAGGTGATTGTATTAGTATGGAAAAAGGTGGCATGAATATAGAAGGTTACCTCATGTTTCTTTTTAGGGTCTGAAGAAAGATGGCACTAAACCATGTATGCTGTATGGTTATGGAGGATTCAATGTCAATTATACTCCATCCTTTGGTGTCAGTCGACTAGTTTTCATAAACAATTTCGATGGTATTTTTGCTTTGGCAAACATTCGAGGAGGAGGGTGAGTTCTTCGACTTTCAAAAAATTCTGATATGGTTTTGCTGATCACGGTCCCCAGAATTCAAAAATATCATCAGTTCAAAAGTTTATATTTCTCTCTTGCTTGGAATGAAAGCAATGCACTCAATATCTACCAAAAATCATAAAAAAATACATACAGGTTACATGTTCGTTACTACAAATGTTCTGAAATCGAAACATGTCCCAGTGTTACTGAACAATCATATATTTATTCATAAAATGGCAAATTCTAATAAAATCATGGAAGCTTTGCTGTTATATAGATTTGCCTGCTGAATATTTTCGGATTCAAATGGTCTTTTTACACGCTTTATATTAGCTTCACTTGTATGTTTGCTTGTAACCGACTCCTTTGGACTTGATTTGCACCCACTTCCAGACGTCCGAAAGATTTGAAATTTGGCAGGTGTACATAATTGCGGTGACAATGCATTAATAAGTTTTTGTGTGAAACAAAACAAAATGGCGGCTCCAATATGGCGGACGAGTTCTGTGATTATGGTCCGATTCGCTTCAAAATTGGTATCTTGGGGTTTTCGTGGTCGGAGATTATGATTCTTTTGTCAAAATTGAGAAATTCAAGATGGCGGCTCCAAAATGGTGGACGAGTTTTGAGATTATGGTCCGATTCTATTCAAAATTGGTATGTGGGGTTTTTTAGAGTCAATATTATGATTCTTTCGTGAAAATTGAAAAATTCAAGATGGCGGCTCCAAAATGGTGGACGAGTTTTGTGATTATGGTATGATTCTATTCAAAATTGGTATGTGGGGGTTTTTGGAGTCTAATATTATGATTCTTTCGTGAAAATTGAAAAATTCAAGATGGCGGCTCTAAAATTGAGGACGAGTTTTGTGATTATGGTCCGATTCTATTCAAAATTGGTATGTGGGGGTTTTTGGAGTCGAATATTATTTCTTCGTGAAAATTAAAATTCAAGATGGCGGCTCCAAAATGGGGACGAGTTTTGTGATTATGGTCCGATTCTATTCAAAATTGGTATGTGGGGGTTTTTGGAGTCGAATATTATTTCTTTCGTGAAAATTAAAAATTCAAGATGGCGGCTCCAAAATGGTGGACGAGTTTTGTGATTATGGTCCGATTCTATTCAAAATTGGTATGTGGAGGTTTTTGGAGTCGAATATTATGATTCTTTCGTGAAAATTGAAAAATTCAAGATGGCGGCTCCAAAATGGTGGACGCGAGTTTTGTGATTATGGTCCGATTCTATTCAAAATTGGTATGTGGAGGTTTTGGAGTCGAATATTATCATTCTTTCGTAAAAATTGAAAAATTCAAGATGGCGGCTCCAAAATGGTGGACGAGTTTTGTGATTATGGTCCGATTCTATTTAAAATTGGTATGTGGGGGTTTTTGGAGTCGAATATTATGATTCTTTCGTGAAAATTGAAAAATTCAAGATGGCGGCTCACTGTATATATCGACAACGTTAAAATCTGTGAATGACTTCTAAAATCGAGATTTGACTATTAATACAGCTGTACACATTAATGATTTGGAAAATAATTACAGTTACTAATAGTAATCACGGAATTAATAGTAGATTAGAAACAAATAAGAGTTTAAAAAATTGAAAAAACACGCTTTTATAAATAAACCACACTAAAAAGTTGAAAATAAATAATAGTTTAAAAGAACTAAAAAACACGCTTTTATAGAAAACCAAACTAAAAAAATATAAAATAAATTTTTATAAATTTGAATTAAGAATAGTGCAAATTTTTTTAATAAATATAAATTAATAATAATGTAAATGAGATTTTTTTTATTTTATTTAAAAAAAAGCGTGGGGTGCTTAATCTGAATCTTAAAAAGCACCCCACGCTTTTTTTTTAATAAAATAAATTTTTTTCTTATTTACATTATTATTAATTTATATTTATTAAATTTTTTTACACTATTCTTAATTCAAATTTATTAAAATTTATTTTATATTTTTTTAGTTTGGTTTTCTATTAAAGCTTGTTTTTTAGTTTTTTTAAACTATTATTTATTTATTTTTTAGTTTGATTTTTTATAAAAAACGTGTTTTTTAGTTTTTTTAAACTATTATTTATATATATGTCATTTTTACGATAAAAACGATTCTAATTATATTTTATCATTATATAATTTTCGCCTGTACATATACCATCCTCATATATTTTGAACTACCCATCAAAAGAGTGATCTTTGCCAAATTCTGCCTTCTATTGAAATATTGTATTTATAATCTTTCGCAAAACAAACGAATTGATTCTGGAGGTTGTTAAATTCGACTGCATTGAAAATAACGCGAAATAACCTTTTTGATAAATCCTGTAATGTGTCTTATTACAGAGAGTACGGCGACAACTGGCATAACGGGGGCAGGTTCGAAAAGAAACAGAATTGCTTTGACGATTTTCAACATGCAGCCAAATACTTGGTCAAAGAGAAATACACCTGTGTTGAAAAATTAACGATACAAGGTGGTTCGAATGGTGGACTTTTAGTAGCTGCTTGTATAAATCAAGCCCCTGAACTGTTCGGAGCAGCCATTTGCCAAGTGGGTGTGCTGGATATGTTGCGTTACCACAAGTTTACCATAGGTTATGCCTGGAAATCTGATTACGGGTCATCAGAAGAGGAGGAACAGTTCAAGTACTTGTATAAATACTCACCCTTGCATAATATCAAAATAGCTGAAGGTTTGTATGCTTGACTGGCAGAAAATTAATGTGTATTGGAACTCCTACTCTAATTGGAGCAAAAATGAAAACCATAACGGAATGGGGCCCCTTTTATTATTACTGGAAAGGGTAAAGGGAAATCACAGTAAATCTCCCTAGATGTTTTTATGGCATATCATTGAGCTGATGAAATATTAACTGTTATAGAAATTTTGAAGAAAATCATTGCAGCTCTTTTTAAAAATGATGTTTTTTATTTTGATGTTTTTGTATAAGCTACACAGATTTTCATTTGACTATGTTTTGGTTCGATTTTTGATGCAGGTCACTTTCAAGTATGCAGTATGGAGTAGTACAGTAATCGATAAAGTAATTCTTCAAGTATTTCACTCAATAATAAAACTAGTATAAACACGATGCACAATGAAAATATGATATTCTGAGGAAGTATTATCAGTGACTATTTATTGGATTTCATTTTGTAGATATGATTCAATTAGATACCTTGACCTTTTTTCCAAAATCTGTCGCACACAGTGACTTCATTGTGGTTCTCTCTTTCATAAACCTCGCATTTTCGGATGATCACAATGGTCATTTGAAAGCAAAAACATGATATTTTCAAATGTGTGCTGCTACTCAGTTAATTTTTAGATGGTGTTCAGTACCCGGCAACACTGCTTTTGACAGCTGATCATGACGATAGGGTGGTTCCTCTGCATTCATTGAAATTCATTGCGGAACTACAATATAAAATTGGAAAAATGCCGTCTCAAAAGAATCCCTTGCTCATTCGTATAGAAACGAGAGCTGGGCATGGTGCAGGCAAACCGACTTCAAAAATTGTGAGTAATCTGAAAAATACTTCTTTCAGTTATAGTTATGACATTTCTTTTCACAGATTGAGGAGGTTGCAGATTATTTCTGTTTCATCTCCAATGCATTATCAGTCAAATTCATTGAGAAGTAGTTACCCCAAATTCATGGGCGCATTTTTCACTGTAATTTAGCTTATGCCAAATTAAGGCTCATTTTCATATGATGTACGAAATCGATTTTTTACAGTTTTGCCATAAAACAACCCTTTTTATGAATTTATACATAAGTTGAATTTTACTTTATATTCATTTATGAACTCAAAATAATGCTGTTGTTAAATATTAATTTGTGTACAGAATCCCAGGTGATTTTTTGTTTATATGTTGAATTTGTATGGTTCAAGTGATTCCTTGTTATTGTATACATTTTTGAAATAATTTTTTACATATTTTAGCTTATGCTAATAAGTTCCATTTTCATTCAATATTTGATTTTTTTACAGTATTATTATAAAACGATCCTTTTCATGAATTTGTACAGTTGTTGATTTTGTTTATATTCATTTATGAACACAAACCAGTAGTGTTGTTGAATTTCCAGTTGTGTATAGAATGCCAGGTGGTTTTTCATGTCTGTGTGGAATTTTTATGAATCAAGTGTTGCCTTGTTATTGTATACATTTTTGAAATAGTATTTGCATATAATTTGAATTGGGAATACAAAATAAATTGCCTTTTTTTATTTTGTTTCGTCTCATTTAAACCCTATTATACAACACTTCAAATGCCAAGATAGATGATAATTTATACTGACAGTTTGATCATAAATAATCATTGTGATGACTGTGTTCTTCCTACTCAACAAATATATGCCAAGGTGTACTTTTGGGCTCAAAAAAATAATGTTAAAATTAAGACGAAATTACATGCACATATTTTTAGAATTTTGTCATTGAATTATTTCTTTGAATACAAGCAAGACTCTTGATTATCAAAGCTCTAGTAAAGGGTTTTGGGACTAACTGTAAGTTGCAGTTTCAGTTGGCTTGAACATACTGAACCTAACCTAACCCAAAGGCGATCGGACGATTTCGTTTTTTTGGTGAATTTTAGGGGTATACTTGTCCGATTTTTTCGAGTTTTTTTTTCTTGAAATGATGAGTATACTAAATCAACCATTCTGAATTGAATGCCGTTCGCGAAATTACTCTAACTCTTTTCGTTCTTGAGATTCGACCACTTCCAACTAAAATAAAGGATCCACACACTACCTATATTTGAAATGAAAGATCCATATATTATCTTAGTTTGAAATAAAGGGTCCATACACTACTGAAGTCCATATTTTTGGTATCTCCATGTTGTTTTCTACATTCTGTTTCTAACCTGAAGGCGATCGCACGATTTACCCATTGTGCCATTTTTTCGAAAAATCTTTTTTTTCTGAGAATCGTCTTGAAATTACAGCATATACCAAATCAACCATTCTGAATCGATTGCCATTCGCTGAATTACTCATAACTCTTTTCGTGCTCGAGATACGGCCTACTTCCAACTTCGAGTCCCAAAAATTCCTAAAAACTGGAAAAACATTAAATCTGACTTCCTATTATTGTTTTTCGGTCATTTATTCTCGATGAGTTCCTGCATCCATTTCATTTAATACCTTAGCTAAATTTAAAATATTTTAGAGGCCTACTTCCAACTTCGAAGTTTTCAATTTAGTTCGACTACTCGATAAAAGATGGCGGTAAAGAGAACAGCGTCCTTTTTAAGTCCGTTCGATTTCACGTTTCTAGTTTGACTATTCGACGAAAGATGGCGGGAGAGAAAATAGCATCCATTTTTAAGTCCATTCGACATCGCGTTTTCAGATTAGTTTGACTACTCGATCAAAGATGGCGGTAGAAAGAATAGCGTCCATTCGACTACGCGTTTCTAGTTTGATTACTCTATAAAACATGACGGTAGAGAAAATAGTATCCATTTTAGGTTCATGAGACATCGTGTTTTCAGTTTAGTTTGACTACTCGATAAAAGATGGCCGAAGAGAGAATAGCTTCCATTTTAAGTCCATTCGACTACGCGTTTGTAGTTCGATTACTCGATAAAAGTCCGTACACTACTGAAGTACATATTCTTGGAATCTCCATCATGTTTTCTACATTCTGCTTTAATCTGAAGGCAATAGGACGATTTCGTTTTTTTGGTCAATTTCATGGGTAACCGCTTGTGCGATTTTTTCGGAAAATATTTGTTTTCTAAGAATCGTCTTCAAATTATGAGCCTATAATATATCAACCATTCTGAATTGAATGCCATTTGCGAAATTACTCTAACTCTTTTCGTTCTTGAGATACGACCCACTTCAAACTAAAACTAAAATAAAGGATCCATACACTACCTATATTTGAAATGAAAGATTCATATATTATTCAAATTTGAAATGAAGGGCCCTACACTACTGAAGTACATATTTTTGGAATCTCCATGATGTTTTCTATGTTCTGCTTTAATCTGAAGGCAATAGGACTATTTCGTTTTCTTGGTGGATTTCATGGGCTAACCCCTTGTGCGATTTGTTCGGGAAATATTTTTTTTCCAAGAATCGTCTTGAAATTATGAGCATATACTAAATCAACCATTCTGAATCGAATGCCGTTTGCGAAATTACTCTAACTCTTTTCGTTCTTGAGATACGACCCACTTCCACCTAAAACTAAAATAAAGGATCCATACACTACCTATATTTGAAATGAAAGATCCATATATTATTTTAATTCGAATTGAAGGGTGCTACACTACTGAGGTACATATTTTTGGAATCTCCATGATGTTTTCTACATTCTGCTTTAATCTGAAGGCAATGGGACGATATCGTTTTTTTGGTGAATTTCATGGGTTAACCCCTTGTGCGATTTTTTCAGGAAATATTTTTTTTCAAGAATCGTCTTGAAATTATGAGCATATACTAAATCAACCATTCTGAATCGAATGCCGTTTGCGAAATTACTCTAACTCTTTTCATTCTTGAGATACGACCCACTTCCACCTAAAACTAAAATGAAGGATCCATACACTACCTATATTTGAAATGAAAGATCCATATATTATTTAAATTCGAAATGAAGGGTGCTACACTACTGAGGTACATATTTTTGGAATCTCCATGATGTTTTCTACATTCTGCTTTGATTTGAAGGCAATGGGACGATATCGGTTTTTTGGTGAATTGCATGGGTAAACCCCTTGTGCAATTTTTTCAGGAAATATTTTTTTTTTCAAGAATCGTCTTGAAATTATGAGCATATACTAAATCAACCATTCTGAATCGAATGCCGTTTGCGAAATTACTCTAACTCTTTTCGTTCTTGAGATACGACCCACTTCCAACCTAAAACTAAAATAAAGGATCCATACACTACCTATATTTGAAATGAAAGATCCATATATTATTTAAATTCGAATTGAAGGGTGCTACACTACTGAAGTACATATTTTTGGAATCACCATGATGTTTCCTATATTCTGCTTCTAATTGAGGCAACTGGACGATTTGGCTTTTTTGGTGAATTTCATGGGTTAACCCCTTGTGCGATTTTTTCAGGAAATATTTTTTTTCTAAGAATCGTCTTGAAATTATGAGCATATACTAAATCAACCATTCTGAATCGAATGCCGTTTGCGAAATTACTCTAACTCTTTTCGTTCTTGAGATACGACCCACTTCCACCTAAAACTGAAATAAAGGATCCATACACTACCTATATTTGAAATGAAAGATCCATATATTATTTAAATTCGAAATGAAGGGTGCTACACTACTGAGGTACATATTTTTGGAATCTCCATGATGTTTTCTACATTCTGCTTTAATTTGAAGGCAATGGGACGATATCATTTTTTTGGTGAATTTCATGGGTTAACCCCTTGTGCGATTTTTTCAGGAAATATTTTTTCAAGAATCGTCTGAAATTTGATATACTAAATCAACCATTCTGAATCCGTTTGCGAAATTACTCTAACTCTTTTCGTTCTTGAGATACGACCCACTTCCACCTAAAACTAAAATAAAGGATCCATACACTACCTATATTTGAAATGAAAGATCCATATATTATTTAAATTCGAAATGAAGGGTGCTACACTACTGGGGTACATATTTTTGGAATCTCCATGATGTTTTCTACATTCTGCTTTAATCTGAAGGCAATAGGACGATTTCGTTTTTTTGGTGAATTTCATGGGTTAACCCCTTGTGCGATTTTTTCGGGTTTTTTTTTCAACCATTCTGAATCGAATGCCGTTTGCGAAATTACTCTAACTCTTTTCGTTCTTGAGATACGACCCACTTCCACCTAAAACTAAAATAAAGGATCCATACACTACCTATATTTGAGATGAAAGATCCATATATTATTTAAATTCGAAATGAAGGGTGCTACACTACTGAGGTACATATTTTTGGAATCTCCATGATGTTTTCTACATTCTGCTTCAATCTGAAGGCAATGGGACGATATCGTTTTTTGGTGAATTTCATGGGTTAACCCCTTGTGCGATTTTTTCAGATTTTTTTTTTCAAGAATCGTCTTGAAATTATGAGATATACTAAATCAACCATTCTGAATCGAATGCCGTTTGCGAAATTACTCTAACTCTTTTCGTTCTTGAGATACGACCCACTTCCACCTAAAACTAAACAATAAAGGATCCATACACTACCTATATTTGAAATGAAAGATCATATATCATTTAAATTCGAAATGAAGGGTCTACACTACTGAGTACATATTTTGGAATCTCCATGATTTTTCTTGCAATCAGATGGACTTCGTTTAATTTGTTACTTGTGCATTTTGGTTTTTCACAATTTGAATGAATGCGTTGCAATTACTCAGTCTTTTGTTCTAGATAGACATTCCATAACAATGGTTACACTCCTTTTGAATGAAAGATCATATATTATTTAAATTCGAAATGAAGGAATACAGGTACATATTTTGAATTCATGATGTAATCTCTTCATTTGAAGCATTATTGAATTCATGTATTGGCATTTTATTTTTAAACTGAAATATGAATAACCATTCTGATCGAATGCCGTTTGCGAAATTACTCTAACTCTTTTCGTTCTTGAGATACGACCCACTTCCACCTAAAACTGAATAAAGGATCCATACACACCTATATTTGAAATGAAAGATCCATATATTATTTAAATTCGAAATGAAGGTGCTACACTACTGAGGTACATATTTTTGGAATCTCCATGATGTTTTCTACATTCTGCTTCAATCTGAAGGCAATGGACGATATCTTTTTTGGTGAATTTCATGGTTAACCCTTGTGCGATTTTTTCAGGATTTTTTTCACTAAATATAGATATCGTCTAAATTGACAACCATTCTGAATCGATGCCGTTTGCGAAATTACTCTAATCTTTTCGTTCTTGAGATACGACCACTTCCACCTAAACTAAAATAAGGATCCATACACTACCTATATTTGAAATGAAAGATCCATATATTATTTAAATTCGAATGAAGGGTGCTACATTACTGAGGTACATATTTTGAATTCCATGATGTTTCTACATTCTGCTTTAATCTGAAGGCATAGGACGATTCTTTTTGGTGAATTATTGCGATTTTGGATTTTTTTTTAAGAATCGTCTTGAAATTATGAGCATATACTAAATCAACATTCTGAATCGAATGCCGTTTGCGAATACTCTAACTTTTCGTTCTGAGATACGACCACTTCCCACTAAACGAAATAAAGGATCCATACACTACCTATATTTGAATGAAAGATCCATTATTATTTAAATTGAAATGAAGGGTCATACTTACTGAGTACATATTTTGAACATTCTGATTTTCGAATTCCTTATCAGCAAACATTTCATGTATGGATTTCAAATATTTTGATCTTCTTGAAATTATGAGATGTAGGGGAATCCTTTATTCTTGAGATAATTCACTGAACTAAAAGGATCATACTCAAGAAGAAAGATTAATAAATTCGAAAACGGCATTCGAAATTCAGATGGTCTGTTCAAGCAATGGATGTATCTACATGTTCCGCGACGATTCTTAGAATCGGTGAATAAATAACAAATAACTATTCCGAAATAAATACAAGTCTAACCTTTCATTCACCGACGAATCGTCCATTCCTAAAATAGAAATAAAGATCATCTACCTGAGATATCCAAATATTTTACTCAATGAAGGTAGACCTTGCATTTCGAATTTAAATAATATATGGATCTTTATTCAAATAGAGATATCTTTTTTAGTTTTAGGTGGAAGTGGAGTATCTCAAGAACGAAAAGAGATATATCAATTTCGCAAACGGAATTGATTAGAATGGTTGATTTAGTATATGCTCATAATTTCAAGACGATTCTAAGAAAAAAAAAAAATCTCGAAAAAATCGCACAAGGGGTGTTAACTACTGAAATTGACCAAAAAAACGAAATCGTCCTATTGCCTTCAGATTAAAGCAGAATGTAGAAAACATGATGGAGATTCCAAGAATATGTACTACAGTAGTGTACGGACTTTTATCGAGTAATCGAACTACAAACGCGTAGTCGAATGGACTTAAAATGGAAGCTATTCTCTCTTCCGCCATCTTTATCGAGTAGTCAAACTAAACTGAAAACACGATGTCTGATGAACCTAAAATGGATACTATTTTCTCTACCGCCATCTTTTATCGAGTAATCAAACTAGAAACGTGTAGTCGAATGATGTTTTCTACCCCATTTGATGTAGAAAAAGAAAAGGTCAAACTAGAAACGAAAAGGAAAAGGATTCTCTTTACCGCCATCTTTTATCGAGTAGTCGAACTAAATTGAAAACTTCGAAGTTGGAAGTAGGGCTCTAAAATATTTTAAAGGTATTAAATGAAATGGATGCAGGAACTCATCGAGAATAAATGACCGAAAAACAATAATAGGAAGTCAGATTTAATGTTTTTCCAGTTTTTAGGAATTTTTGGGACTCGAAGTTGGAAGTAGGCCGTATCTCGAGCACGAAAAGAGTTATGAGTAATTCAGTGAATGGCAATCGATTCAGAATGGTTGATTTGGTATATGCTCGTAATTTCAAGACAATTCTCAGAAAAAAAAAGATTTTTCCAAAAAATAGCACAATGGGTAAATCGTGCGATTGCCTTCAGGTTAGAAACAAAATGTAGAAAACAACATGGAGATACCAAAAATATGGACTTTAGTAGTGTATGGACCCTTTATTTCAAACTTAGATAATATATGGATCTTTCATTTCAAATATAGGTAGTGTGTGGATCCTTTATTTTAGTTGGAAGTGGTCGAATCTCAAGAACGAAAAGAGTTAGAGTAATTTCGCAAACGGCATTCAATTCAGAATGGTTGATTTAGTATACTCATCATTTCAAGAAAAAAAAAACTCGAAAAAATCGGACAAGTATACCCCTAAAATTCACCAAAAAAACGAAATCGTCCGATCGCCTTTAGGTTAGGTTAGGTTCAGTATGTTCAAGCCAACTGAAACTGCAACTTACAGTTAGTCCCAAAACCCTTTACTAGAGCCTTGATAATCAAGAGTCTTGCTTGTATTCAAAGAAATAATTCAATGACAAATTCTAAAAATATGTGCATGTAATTTCGTCTTAATTTGAACATTATTTTTTTGAGCCCAACCTAAAACTAAAATAAAGGATCCATACACTACCTATATTGGAAATGAAAGATCCATATATTATTTAAATTCGAATTGAAGGGTGCTACACTACTGAAGTACATATTTTTGGAATCTCTATGATGTTTCCTATATTCTGCTTTAATCTGAAGGCAATAGGACTCTTTCGTTTTCTTGGTGAATTTCATGGGCTAACCCCTTGTGCGATTTTTTCGGGAAATATTTTTTCCCAAGAATCGTCTTGAAATTATGAGCATATACTAAATCAACCATTCTGAATCGAATGCCGTTTGCGAAATTACTCTAACTCTTTTTGTTCTTGAGATACGACCCACTTCCACCTAAAACTAAAATAAAGGATCCATACACTACCTATATTTGAAATGAAAGATCCATATATTATTTAAATTGAAATGAAGGGTGCTACACTACTGAGGTACATATTTTTGGAATCTCCATGATGTTTTCTACATTCTGCTTTAATCTGAAGGCAATAGGACGATTTCGTTTTTTTGGTGAATTTCATGGGTTAACCCCTTGTGCGATTTTTTCGGGAAATATTTTTTTTCTAAGAATCGTCTTGAAATTATGAGCATATACTAAATCAACCATTCTGAATCGAATGCCCTTTGCGAAATTACTCTAACTCTTTTCGTTCTTGAGATACGACCCACTTCCAGCTAAAACTAAAATAAAGGATCCATACACTACCTATATTTGAAATGAAAGATCCATATATTATTTAAATTCGAAATGAAGGGTCATGCACTACTGAAGTACATAACCATTCTGAATCGAATGCCGTTCGCGAAATTACTCTAACTCTTTTGTTCTTGAGATACGACCACGTCCAACTAAAACTAACATAAAGGATCCATACACTACCTATATTTGAAATGAAAGATCCATATATTATTTAAATTTGAAATGAAGGGCTATACACTACTGAAGTACATATTTTTGGAATCTCCATGATGTTTTCTGCAATCTGCTTCAATCTGAAGGCAATAGGACGATTTCGTTTTATTGGTGAATTTCATAGGTATACATATACCCCTTGTGCGATTTTTTCGACAATTTTTTTTTTCTGAGAATCGTCTTGAAATTATGAGTATATACTAAATCAACCATTCTGAATCAAATGCCGTTTGCGAAATTACTCTAACTCTTTTCGTTCTTGAGATACGACCCACTCCCAACTAAAACTAAAAAAAAGGATCCATACACTACCTATATTTGAAATGAAAGTATATTATTTAAATTTGAAATGAAGGGTCCATACACTAGTGAAGTACATATTTTTGGAATCTCCATGATGTTCTCCAAATTCTGCTTTAATCTGAAGGCAATAGGACCATTTCGTTTTTTTGGTGTGTGGAACTCCCCTATTAGCTCTAGCCAACAAGAATATCTCACTACAGATATAAGATCATAGTGACGCATGACAATATGACCCCGGGTGGCCCACATAACATATACAAGGAGGCTCAATGTACAGGCACAAACTGAATCGATTGCAGCGGCTGAAAACCAGTTCAAGGAATATATAACTAGCCTAAATTATTGGAAATAACAATAAGTTTACAAGTTTTTAACTTTTGAAGATCATTTCGATCCATATTCATTAACTGTTTAGATTTCGATCACCAACTTCTGTTAGTAGTTGATGCTTGCTCAATTGTCTATTATGAAACTCCACCACTGTCAATAAATAATAGTAGGGGAAAACTGCTATAACATATTCTCAACTCATAAGTCACCATGACTTATATCTTTCTTCTATTCCCATTGGTGTCACCATTGCCTTATGGAGATTAGACACTCCTCGTCAGATATTGTTTACTCTCCTTGTCATTGGCCTTCCTCCGCATAATGCACAATTTTCCAGAAACTAAGCCAAGACGAGACAGACGTACAACAATATTTTCTTCTACCCATATTTAAAAGGACTAACCTTTAGGCATTTTGACCAACAGTTGTAAACAATGAAGAATGTCACTGGGTCTGTTGAATGACTTGAAACTTTATGACCGTGTAGCCTTAATGTTTAGAAATACACCTGTTTTTGTTTCATTTCAATCAAGCGAGTAGTGTTGAAGTTACGACAATTTTAGTTTCCGTTCTATTCAAATATTTCGGGCGAGCGCGCCATACTCGCGTGACGTCATTTTACAACGCAACGTTCTCACTGTACACTCAATCATTGCTTTGCTATCGGTTGTTCGACCACAATAACGTTTTTAACTCAAGTTTTTATGTGTTATAAGTATAATATTAGATATGGATGACGGTTTTGAAAAAGGACAATCTGATAACTTGCCTGAAATAACCGGTTAATGGTTCCACTATTTTTCAAATAACTCCGATTTCTTGGCCGCCGAGATGCGAGGAGTAAAAATGCAAAAGTAAGTATTAATAACATTTTACTTTTTATCATAAATCTTTTGACTCCTATAAGTACATATTTCTCATTACTAGTGTTTTATAAATGTACGTCATATTGATACTATGAACATCTTACTTGACATTAAGTTCCTGAGAAGGAAGAATGCGTCGGTAT
The DNA here is from genome assembly GCA_018342105.1 of Gonioctena quinquepunctata. Taxonomy (NCBI): domain Eukaryota; kingdom Metazoa; phylum Arthropoda; class Insecta; order Coleoptera; family Chrysomelidae; genus Gonioctena; species Gonioctena quinquepunctata. The sequence goes on from JAFIRS010002370.1 coordinate 27,490, forward strand.
TTGTAACAGGGTGGGACTTATTAAAAACAATACTGTGTTAATGTACCTACAAAGTTTGGATCCTGACTTACATTTTGTATTTTATGTAATGTAACAAACAATTAACATAGTAAACATAACCTGAACATTTTAATCTTTTTAAAATTTGAACCCATGAAATATTTTTTTCAAAAGTAGGTTATTATTAGGATGCACGCGACTACACCTACTAAATATTATTAAGCTAAGATGAAAAACCTCTCATATTAATTTCCTCTTTAATGAGTTCGTGGATAAGTGCATTTTTATTTATTTTATTTTTTATATATTAGATCAACTTACGTTTATTTTAGATCGGCTAGAAACAGCTTCGGTGATGACGCTATTGGATATGTAAAAGTTAAAAGAGATATTTGTACAGTGAAATGCAGAATCACCCCAGAACATCATGATTTGCATCCATTTCTTTCGACTTTTAGGTTCGAAAGCAACAATAAAAAACAACTTTTCGGGTGCATTAGTAGTTTTATTTAAACACTTTGGCACAATGCACGATTTTCTAGTTTCTCCATTGGACATTTTTATCAATTTTCGACGCAAACTTCATACACACAGCTCGGAAGCAGAGCACGCCCCAACCGACCGTTGTAAAGTGACGTCACAGCGGCCAATGATTCCGCGACGTTGCACGCCTAGCTAAACAATTAAATATCTCGGAAAGTATAAGACGTATCAAAAAAATATTTTTACATTTTTTCATTTTTAATAGTGTATTGTAAGGCAAAAATCAAAAGTTGGCGATATTCTTCATTATGGAGATTAGACACTCCTTGTCAGATATTGTCTACTCTCCTCCTTGTCATTGGCCTTCCCCCATAATGCACAAATTTTCCAGAAGCTAAGCCAAGACGAGACAGACGTACAACAATATTTTCGGTGAATGTAATCATATTTGCTACGACAAAGATTGCAGAGTATTTTGTTGAAAAATGATGTAGTTGAGTTTTCAAGTACTAATTGAGGCTAGTACAATTGATTTGGAATTTGGCATGTGTAAATAGCATGCTTGCTGTTTGGAAAAAATAGCTTGAATGAGACAAAAGTAATTAACAATCTGGTAACTGTAAGAAATGGTTAATTTTCCATGCAAAATGGGGAAATGAAAGAATACTAATTTCCCTTGAATACTTAGAAATATTTGATGTCTCATATACCAGGTATTTTGATAATTATATAAATACCATGATACGTTCAAGCCCTGCTTGTAGCACTTAGTAGGGATACTGTACCTTGGATCACAATTTACTTTTATATTTTTAAATACATATTTATATTTTACTCGAATAGCACATGATCAACCACTCTTCCGTTTGCTTATACTCTATAATACTGAGTAAAAATTGTCTTGGTACAGTTCTGTTAGGTAGATAACAGCATTTGTCAAGAGACTGAAGGGTGATCCAAGGTACACTATGATCAAGATACAACAGTCTCCCCTACTATTGATAGAGTTTTTGGATTGAAATGAAACTGTGGGTCTCAGTTGAGGTAATTTCATATTTCAAGCTGTAACATAATTTAAATAGTAATACTGAATTTGCTATGCAGGAACAGTTTTATTCAAATCTACATTTCAACAAGATATCACATTTCATTCATATAAAATAAAAGCAAAAAATAAAGTAAAACAAAATGAAATTATAAATTAAGCTTCGGAATCACAATGGTCATAAAGTCAGGTAAAAATCAGTTCAGTTAGCCTAATAATGTCTCCCAGTCAGGATAGAGAGAGTATCTATTCTGAATTTGTCCTAGCACCGAGGCTGTTGTTTGAGTTCCGCTTGTATCTTCCACAGATACTATTTCCTAAAACAAAAATTATTCACTATTGAACTATGTCTTATCATCAAATATAACTAACATGAATTAATTGACAACATGTTAAATTAACTTTCGGAGATATATTGAACAATGTAAAACCTCGAAAGATTTGAAATTTCTTATTTCATCATCAAAAATTTAAAACAGGAAAAATTCCCATCTTGTCATTTTACCTTTTCATTTTGTGTGCAAAAAAATAAAATTGAAAAAAAAGGATTGCTCAATCAGATTTCGTCTTTCATTGTAGTTTTTGAAAACCAGCAGATCCACAATTCACCAAAAAAAAAAGCTTTAAACAAGTAGCCACTTATTTCTAAGAGCCATACCACAATGTAACAGCTAAAAGATTTCAGGTGATCTACAGTGGCAATTCAAAAACAATTCCATAAGGCATGGGTTTTCAATGTAAGACATCTGGTTGGATTCAAAAACTCAAATGAAAGGAAAAATGTGATTGATAAATCCTTTTGTAATTCAATGAATTTTGTTTGTGATTTCCACATCCAAAAAGGATTTTTCCAAATGGAGTGGAGAGCCACAAGTTTTTTTCAAACAAAGAAAATAAGGAATAGTTTTTGGATTTCTCATGTGAAAATTCTACATGTGAAACTTCTCAACATGTTGAGTCCCAAGCAGAATCTGGACAACTTTGTTGTTTACCAATGTAATATCAGACAAAAACGTATTCATGGGACATTTTTGTGCAGATTTTTTATTGAAAGTATTCGGATTTTTTATCGAGGTTAAACTGAAAAATACGGCAGTATCCGCCTTGGCCTAGCCGGAAAATATTCTTCAGAAATTTTTGGGGGGCCCCTACCTTCTATACAACATAAATAATTTGAAATTTGAGGAAAAACCTTCGGACAGGTCTATTTTTATTTTCATGAAGACATCTTTCGATTCTTAAAATGCTTTCCAGAAGTGCAATGTACAGTGGTGAAAAAAAAGGATTGTTCAATCAGATTTCGTCTTTTATTGGAGTTTTTGAAAACCAGCAGATGTCTTTCATCCACAATTCACGAAAAAAAAACTTAAAAAAAGTGTTTACTTATTTCTAAGAGCCCTACCACAATTGCACAGCTAAAAGATTTCAGGTGATCTTCAGTGGGAATTCAAAAACAATTCCATAAGGCATGGATTTTCAATGTAAGACATCTGGTTGGATTCAAAAACTCAAATGAAAGGAAAAATGTGATTGACAAATCCTTTTGTAATTCAATGAATTTTGTTTGTGATTTCCACATCCAAAAAGGGTTTTTCCAAATGGTGTGGAGAGCCAAAAGTTTTGTTCAAACAGAAAATAAGGAATAGTTTTTGGATTTCTCATGTGAAAATTCTACATGTGAAACTTCTCAACATCTGGACAACGTTGTTGTTTGCCAATGTAATATCACACAAAAAACGTGTTCATGGGACATTTTTGTTGGTGTTTTTGGGCAGATATTCTTTAGAAATTTTTGGGTGGCCCCTAACTTCTATACACCATAAATAATTTCAAATTTGAGGAAAAACCCTCGGACAGGTCTATTTTTATTTTCACGAAGACATCTTTGATTCTCAAAATGCTTTCCAGAAGCACAATGTAGTGTTTCTAAAATTGCGCCGTTTTGCGATATAAATGATATCAAATATTTTAGAATATTGTCGTTTTTGGGATATTAAACTTCAAAGTTTTCAAAAGTACTCCATTGTTTTTCGACAACTTACCTAGAACACTGAATAACTATAAAATTGAACATTTCTAGGTCACCTTTCATTTTCAGGGTAAGATATTTTCATTCATATAACTCATTTATTTAATTGTCAGAGTATTATGTAAATAAATGGATTATAATTGCTTCCGTATTTTAAATGGCAGGAACCCCAATTTTGTAACAATCCCTAAAAATAAAAATCAACTTGTCCGAGGATTTTGTTATTCAATTTATGAAGATTTTATTGAATAGATTGTAGACATAATTTTTTTTATTGAGGTTCTTTCATGCATTTTTTTTTCGGAAAAATGAAATATGTCATTTTTTTAAAGACCACTTTGTTTGAGGAAAAACTATTTATCATTTTTTCAAGTGAATAACCCTAAATTTTGAAGTAAGAAAAATGGGACAGAGGGTCTGGAAAATTCTTAAAAAAACTTGGACCTAATTTCTATTGGTGCTTGTGACGGACAGACAGAAGATTTACCCTTAAAAATATATTTCTTTGATTTTCCTGTTTACATGCTCCATGATTTTTGCAAGAAAACAATGCTTATGAGATACATTTTTAATTGCCGTCTCAACGATAGTGTATTAACCTTTTCGCGACGGGAATAAGTGCGTTAATCTCTGATGCCTCTGATACACGGGAGCACCATATTTTCAATTGACCAGAGAAGTGTTCTAACAACGATAACCACACGATTTCGTCTCATCCCCACCATTTGCATTGTTTTCAGATGTTTTTGGGAGGTGTCAATTAAACTGCTGGCGTCGCATATTTTCAGATAGTAAAACGTATTATAACGATGGAAAGCGCCTCCACTAGAGTTATTGTCTACACTAATATTATTATTGTATCGCGACATGGAGTTCAATTTCATTCTATATTTTCGGGCGTAGACTTGGCATTTTGATAAAATGAGCTGGAAAAGATCTGGATTGACCGAGAAAGAGTTGGAGTATTTTCTGAAAATTGCCTCACGTAACTGGAGCCGCATATATGTGAACGTGCTCCCGAAGCCCTTTACGAAGCCCATCGCGAAAGGGTTAAGAGGGTGTCCAATTTTTTTGGGAAACCTGTTGAAAAACAATACAGAACTTTTGAAAATAATTTAAGTCAAATATCTCAAAAAATAATGGACCAATTTTCAGAATTGAAAAACTGCTTAATCAGAATCAAAACACCTTTCAAATTCATCACTAGTACACTTCCCCCCTAAAAAAATTTCAGCTCTGAAAAATTCGAATTTGTCTCACTTCTCATTGTTATAAAAATAATATGCAGAGGCGGATTGAGCTGAAAATGTTTCTGGATTCGTGATTAGGCCGCTTAAAAATATACTTTCTTTGGTAACGCTTTGGGATACACCTGTTTGCTTCTTCAGACTCCTTGAATAATTCCTAATTGTTTTTTTACTTTACAACTTGATAACTATGAACGCTGAACTTTAATCATTTGCATTTGCGTAATTGTTTTAATTTTGCAATTTTTCATCTACATTATCCATGAAATTTTATTTTTCTGTTCATTTTTGATGTTTTTCAGTTTATTTTTGTTGTTTTAGAGACAGCGATTATTCTATTAATTTTATGAATCGTGCTTTGTGAAGTATTACATAAAACATACATGAATATTTGGTTGATTTTTGTGAAATTTAAATAATATTTTCTATAAAACAATTTATTTATTCTAGAGGAAGATGTCAACTGTGTTGATCAGTAATAAGGGATTTTCAATAATTACCTCTTTATAGGCCTCGATGTCACTGGGTTCCAAATTGTATTTTATTCTTCCTATGTGCACTTCTATTTTACCAGATTTCCTCATCACAAGTTTTCCTATTTGCCCTTCGAGCATTTCGCTCAGACTATAATCGAATAATTTCTTGCAATTTGGATCATCACTCAGACCCTTTCCAGCAAATGAATCTGGTAACTGAAAAAAAAATCATATTTACCCCTTTATGGAAAAATAGATGAACTTCGAAATTGTTTCAAACTAGAAGTTTATTTTTTCTCGAGTAATAATACTTTTAAAGGTTGTTATAAGGAATTGTTAAGACATTCATTAAATCAATGGTCAGCATCTCCAAATTTCATCTAGGGTGGAAAAATGTTTAGCTACAGGCCTAGATGTAGAGGAAATCTGGAGCGAGTACTTACCCTCCATATGGACATTGAAGGATTGTCATTGCTGAGCCCTTCATCTTCTATATACTCTTTATTGATCCAATAAGGGGGTGGAGGTTCCAATTTCACTAGAAAATTAAATTCACATGATGCAATCAGAGAATATCAAACGACTTACAATTTTTCAGGTCTGGAGTAACACCGAGTTCATTTTTTATTTCTAATTTGATTGGAGCTGAAATAAAGATGAGTTGAAAACCCTTAAATCACATTGTCACTATTATTCTACCTTCTTTGTAGTTGCTGTTATGCCATGAGATTGGTTCAAAAGGAAGTTTTTCATCTCCAATATCTTCCTCAAACCCCATGATGTCATCTAAAACATTATCCTCATTCTTTTTATCAATCTGAAAAGTCAAATTGTAGATTTTCAGTAGCCCAGGATCAAAAATACTTTTACCTCATACGAGTTTTTAGTGAAGGTTGGCATTATCATGGCCGGATGGCCCCCATCATTTTCCTTGTCATATCGCCTGTCTGGCCTTCGACTGGTTCGAACTATATCACTGCCAGCTCCTTCAGAAAATATTCCAGAAGACTGGACATACTTAGAGTCGTTTTTTCTATCGTGGTTTCTTTTTGCATAATTGCTCCTATCCATACGTTTGTTTTCATTTTTCTTCAAGAATCTACAACTGAAACGTTAGTTGGAAGTTCATTATGTCTGGAGAACTCACTCTTTAGCCTTGTCTTTATTTCTAGTGGCGTTTAAGTTTGGGACAAATTGTTTTTTTGGCAGTTTTGTGCCCCCAAGATTGAGATCTCGAGGTGATCTCACTGATTGTAGCCTTTTGCCTATTCCAGGTTCTTCTTTAATTAGTTTTTTCAGGTTCAAAAAATTCTTTTTAACATCTAAGTTCATTTTGGATCAAACCCACTGGAAATTCAACAAATCACAATATTGACCGTCACCGTCACAATTTAGGTTAGGTTTTAAAGCATGCTTGAACTTTTCCACTTTCCACGTGCTATAGATCAACGATTGACAACAGAACGTAACGAACAAGAAACACGCAATAACACAGATTGTGTTGCAATATTAGGCCCACTCCACATCCCACTATTATATGCAGACACAAGCTTCGTTTCGATTATTGGTGATTACTATTCGATTATTTTTTAATTCAAGAATTTGGGTTCAAAAAGTCAAAGAAAATAATTCTATATTTTCTGAATTGAATAACTTACTTCGAACACTAGCGCTACTCATGATTGTTTAGGGAACATTCGTAATAGGGGAGTTCCTAACAAGTTGCCAACTAAAAGAAAACCTTCAAAACTTCTCTCCAATGGCAATTGTTTGACTTTGGTTGCTTGGAAAATCGCAAATTTGATGTATTACTTCAATTACTTTTGGTCATGAAGCACTTATATATTTCTTATATCAAAGGTATCATTCGTAGATATTTTGAGTCTGAAAATGTAAACAGTTGGTAGCGCAAAACAATGACAGCAGACAACAGAGTTTTTGTAAAATTCTGCTTCTGTGTCTACTGATAAAAAAGAAAACTTTTGATATTCCTACACTCAAGACTCTTCAACTGGAAGACATAGAGAGTAAAGTCGTCGTATTTTGGGAACAATAGATTGAATAAGAAAATACACAACACAATAACAAATCGTAACAAGTCAAGCAAAATTCCCTATCAATATAACTTGTTTATATACGAAAATGTAAACACTGTGGTACTAAAAATAAATGATCCAGCATTTCAATTTTGTGATTATCTACACAACCCTGGCGATATTATTACAATTGAGAGGCAGAAGTTTTTTAAGGTTTTTTTGAAGTTGGTAACTTGTGTGGAACTCCCCTATTGTAATAATTTCATCAGGGTTCTGTGGAGAATCACAAATTGATAATGATTAACAAACCTTTCACTTCAAAGAGTTCTCGAAACGAATTGGGATTCCTGCTTCAGTTTCCAGAGCCAAAGTGGCGATTTTTGTAACAAAATAAAGCATCTTTGCTTTATTTTAAGTTTCCCGTATCCATATAAAAATATTTTTTCGATTGCAAAGAAGTGTGGTGTAGTGTAGAGTAAATAAAGGTGAAGCTATCCAAAGAGAGTAAACGTTATCTGAGTAGGAGAGGCAATGGTGACACTAATAGAAAGAGATGAAAGATCATTCGTGACTCTTAGTGACGTATATGGACATGTCATGGCCACCATTCTCTCTGGACAGTGGCGGACTAGCGCGCACTCCGCACTCTGGTATCTGAGAGTTACAGGCTCTTGAATGTATATTGGACCACTCTGTACTTTACGTGGGCCACCTGTACTCACGTCCATGTACGTCACTATGACGCGTTAATGCTGCAACATTCTGATTGGCTAGAGCTTATTAGTACCTCCTACTCAGATAACGTTTAGGCTACTTTCAGACTAGGCGGAACGCGGATCGCGGAAATGTCAAATTTTAATTTTAGGTCAATGGAAACTTTGGAATTCAATCTCAAGGTCATTTCGGCATAAATTGTCAAATTTCAGTCAACTTTTTCTGGCGGAAGCATAAACAAGAGACAAGAGTTATATATGACGGAAGTAATCAACAAAAGTAAACGGTGTATTTGTATGGGTTTGTGTTCTTTCTATTAATATTCGGTCCTACAATACATAATAGTTCCTCGAATATTTGAGGCGACATACGCATATAATTGAAAAATGTATCAGAGTCATGGAGCCTCATTTCCTCAAATAAATTATTGCTTTCTCCCTGCTTCATTCTCATGTCATCAGTGAAAATCTCTCGAACCCAAAATCTTCTCTTATTCCTCAATGTTTTTTTCAGCAAATATAATTTGTGGACCAACAAATTTTTTGTATGTATTTCTCTAGCTCTTTGAGACCTGTTTTTCATTTTGACTAATTTGAGGCACATAGCTCCAATGACTAATTTCAATTTATTAGATTTCATCATGGATGGAGATCGGTATTTAATTAATTAGAGGTTAACTTTTCAAACGTTTGATGATAGTTAGCGCCAAACAGCTGATTTCGCGGTTCCGCATAGTGAGAAAGCATTTTTATTTATAGCGAAAAAATTATAAGGAATTTGACATTAGCCTTACTCTCTTTGGAAGCTATCTGCTGTAGTGTGTTGAAAACACACACACACACTCATTTTTAGTGTAGGTCGGTGGTGGTACACCAGTGCTGCACTTGCTGCAAAGGAAAGAACATATATACTGTTTATCGTTTTTGGTATCAATAAATATATCAAACAAATTCAAAATTATTTTGACAGTAAGTGAAAATACAAACATTTATGAACACCACAAGAATATAAGGTCTGGAATCCGCAGGTGATGATTTTAAACAAATTTGAAATAGTACATCTACTTTATTGTAAAAAAGGGTAGTGTACTGTGAACAAAGACATTATGTTAAAAAAAGAAACAGGCTCATTTTCATTTTAGCTACACCCGTGCAACATTTCGCATCAAACGAAAGAACTTTATGTTTTCTAGGCATCTATGAAGTGTATAGGTAAGGAGGACACTCTCATATGGTTGTTTAACTCAAAAAGTGTTCTCCAAAAAGCATTAAATAACATTTCAGAAAGTGGTCAGAATGACGGTCGTGTACTATAGGGTATAGCCTAAATTTGTTGTTTTAGATAAAATTACAATTTTTTGAAATTATGCCTTGAAAATGACCCCTTTAGAAAGCGGTCTGTCGTTCTCTAATTTTACTAGCGACTCTCATAACTTTCGGCGCTTTCTTTAAAAACGGTTTTCTGGTACAGTATCGCCATCTTAACTTTTTCAAGGACACTTTTTGTAACACGGAGATAGTTCTCCTCACCTCTACCCTCCATATAGACATCTTATTAGTAACGCTCTCTGTTGGATTTGCTTGAAAATCGCATAGATATACATTTGGCAACGCCCGTAGAGCAGGAAGGAATTTTAGCGCCCGTTTAGAGAATACTCCTCACTTACTTGGTATCCTGATAAAGAAATACAATTTCCGTTCGGTAACAAATCCGTCACCGGTTCGGTTAGTTAACTGAAACTGAATAAACACACACTCGACGGCTACTTTTCTATGAGAAATGATTCGCGGAACGCAATACGTACAGGTACAGTTAGTTATTAACCCTTAGACTATTTATTGCATATACACTCTTTGCTCTTTGTTGTTCATTTTTATACTTCTTTTTGACACCAAAATAAAAAAAAAACAGATATTTATAACTATAGTAACACAACAATTCGATACAATAATATTGTTACGAATACAGTACGCCAGTCTTTATGTCTAATCGATGGGAAAACCCCAGGCCAAACCCTCAAACTTCATTTCAACAAATTCCCCGGACCGAAATAAATGAGATGATCGAGTCCAAATTTTAGTTTTTGTATACCTAGTGTGATAACTGTCAAACCTTTTAAATTTTATAAACTCACAAACGTTTCATAGGTCTCGCATGGCTATCTTTAATCCAATAATAAAAACAGAATATTCTCACATTAAGAATTTTTTAAAATTGTTTTTAGTGAATTAGTCATTAAAATAGTTGTTTTATACATTTAATTATCATTAATAACTACTCCTATTTTCTGTGCGCATTCTTTCAGAATGAAACATATGACGGGTTAGAAATTGTTCAGAAGAGTTTTTTGAAGAAATATAATTTAAATATCCATCTTGTTTTTCTTTTCTGCAAGTAGAATTTTGGTTTATTATTTATTTCTGCTCTATTCATTTTTAAACATTATATAACTTTCATTGCTCTGCCACCTGTTGACATAGCGTATATTGATTAATACCAATCAGGACACTATGAATGCTACTGCTATGGTGAGAGTTCCATATCACTCAAAAAAATACTTGCATATTTACTTGAATATGGACTCTCTCTGTCTTTTCTATCGGTTACTACTTATAATAAATGATTGAAAATAATTTTCCGCTGAAACAAATCAAGCCAAAGTTCAATAAGCAACCGATTTATTTGTTCAATAACAAATTGGGAATTAATAGAAAAAATGTGTTAGTACTAAGGCTCCATATTAAATAAAAACTTCAATAAATATTGCAATATATGCAGACGATACATATATTGCGGATGCTGAAAATAAAACTAAAGCTAGTTGGAACATTAAACATTTTGACCGGGCCCTCCTAATGGTCAAGTAATGTAATAAATAGTGTGAAAAAAAAACGAGATATCGACGGAAATATCCGTTTTGAGGTCCCCCGAGACGATTGAGACCATTTTCAGGTGAAGTCTGTCTGTCTGTGTGTGTCGGTAATCTTCCGCGATAACTGCCGAACCGTTTGATCAATTGAGCTGAAATTTGGTATGAAGATACAGTTTCTTCCCCGAATGCAACCATTCGTTTTTGGCTGTCATCTGACAAACTGAATTGTCACTTTTAAAAAATGACAGAAACGGCCGCTCATCCGGGCTTTTACTAGGACGACCCGCGTTTGGTGAAGGACCGCTCAATTGACTAGGGGGAAATATCTCACTTGGTCAATTGACTGTTGAATTGACCGATCAAATTGACTTCGCACAGTCCTATAAAATTGTTTATCAATGTTTTATTTCAAAATAACCGTGCCGGTCAAGTTCTGGGGTGTCGCACAGCTGTTTTTTTTCAAATATAGCCGCCAACATGGTAAAATCCTTATCTATATCTGAATTGATGGACGTTCATGAATTTCCTTCCCCTGAATCATCTTTTTTCGTAGCCCCTGTTACGTGCGAGGAAGTACAGAAAATTATTTAACCATTAATTTACTCGGCTTCACCTATCAAGGAAATGCAAGAACTCATCCCTTTAACTGGGTAAAATATGCTAAAGTCATACCACTCAAAAAAAGGGCTTAATCCTTGGTCGATATTATAGGTCAATCTCCATTGTATTTTTTCAAAATTAATTGTATAACACATTTAGACTTGTCGATGGCTTTCGACTCTTTCCCACAACATTCTACTCTACTATGATATTATGGTCTTAGAGGCACTGCTTTCAATTTGATTGGAATTTAAATGAATATTCGCTTTCAAATAGTTTTTTATAGCAATTATTCATCTGACCTGAGACTTATTAACCTAGGTATACCGCCGGGATCGGTTTTGAGTCCCTTCGTGATTTATATTAATGTCCTTCACAACTTTATGACACCATGTCATAGTCTTTTATTTGCTTACCATACATCTTTGATATATATTCTTGTGATGGTTATTTTTCTCTTGATAATCAAACTGAAGAAATACAAGACAAAGCTAAATTCTGATTAAGTGTCAATAAACTCCTGATATCAGGAGTTTGTTCATCGATGAACAATGATGAATCTGAAAACTAGATTGTTTCCACAGGTAAGTAACCCTTTGCCTGAAATTCATAGGGTCAAATGATTGTATTTTAGTTTACATAGGGGATGAATTAGGGTCTAACCACAGAGTGCTTTATTTTTACTCCGGCAATTGAAACCCTTAACCAGCTTCAATGCATTAAAAATATTTATTTGCTCGCTGATTTTGTCTCATATTTCATAGGGTATTTTATTTTGGGATAATTCCAGTGATGGGCAATCTACTATTATTATGCAAAAGGGACTTGGACTTCTTGCTGGTCTTGGAATCAGAGACTTGCCGTGCCTAATTTATTAACCATAAAATTATATCGGTTCTTACATAATCATATCAAACGAAACAATAAATCTCATTAGATCTCAACGATTCTGAATGCAGATTACAGTTGTTTTCGAAACATTTTTTTAAGTGTGAATAGCCTTTGACATCCATCTAGCATGATGCATAGCACCTTGCTTCCTAAATTTTGCGTGGAATTTCACCTATAACGCCAATAGCATTGTATAAAGAGTATACTCTTTATTCAATGCCAACAGTAAGAGTTCTTCACCTCTAGGTTGAGTAATTTCAAATCAACTTCGCATGATTGAATTAAAATTGTTGGGTATATTATTGCGGACAACCTTATCTTCGATACCAGATTTATATTTAACCTTCCTTTTGTTTTTTTAAACAGGAACAATTGAACCCATTGTTGAAAATATTTTTTTCCACGTCGGAAACAGCTCCTAATATCAATGTGATGTCTACACGGTACGTATAACATATTTTTTTCAGTGATTGCTCCAATAGTAACACAATTTATTCGGGAGACATTGTAGGATACAGTTTTGTTTGCTAACAGAGTGATTGATTTCAGCGATTTAATCATAATATAAGAATGTGGAATAATTTATTATTGATAAAAAATCAGAAGATAAGGAAAAAAAATATCTAGCTGTAACTCCCTAATTATAATCTAAGCTAAGAATCTGTAGAAATTATGAGGGATAAGTACTATTATAAGGATTTGAGCCTACAGAGTTTAATTGTTTTCAACGATTGCTTTGGCCGGAATAAAAAATCGATCATTCAATACCGAAAACATCACTGTACGGCTCAGGTTGAAATTGAAAGAGACTTGAAACGTGGGGGATATTTCTTTTATTTATTTCGAACCCTAAGAGCCTACGGGAGCATACAAATTTGAAAATATCCATAATGAGGACCACCGTAATATGACTGTAATTGAATGATGAAACGCATACTTCTATTTATACAGGATTTAGCGAAATGCGAAACTTTTTAATTTTATGTTTTCCACGACTTTGTCAACAAGATTTTCTGACAATAATAGTATATTAAAGTATAAGTGGATAAAAAGGGCTTTAAAACACGCGCGATTTTTCGAGCACGACGGCGCAGCCGGAGTGCTCGAAATAGAGCAAGTGTTTTTAAGACCAGTTATCCACGAATACTTTACGTTATTTTTTTTTATTGGTGCACTTTGAAATCATATATACTGGTATTATTACTACAAAAAATAGAAATAAGAACTAATAATGCAAGAACGTTGAACTCGTGATGTGACATCAGTATACCTTTCGTTGTCATGGAAATGAGAAAACATTCATTTGCAATTTGTTACCAAAGATCAATATTTTTGTCACCAGAGCTCAAAATGAATGATTCTAATATCGATTTTTTGAATAGTGAGGCAGAATCGCGGTTAATATGCGAAAATCCAGTGATATATATAAAAGAATATGAAAAGTTCATCAAATGGATGGAGGAGCACATATAAATGAACGAATTGTGAGTAATATATTATTTGACGTTACAAGGTACTCCTGTCAGATCAATAATCAAAAATTTGTCATTTAGACTTCACGTTTCTCGATTTGTTGATGTTGTCATGGTTACCTTTAAAAAACGCGCGTTTTTTAAAGTTCGATTTAAACACGCTGAGGCGTGCTTTAAATGGGTAAAAAGGGGCACCAATGAAAAAAAGTATATTTTGAAACTGAACTGGGGCTTTGCCTACCACTGATAGAAAGCGTGTTTTGTTGGTTGCCTATATTCCTTCATTGTAGCTAGTGCAAAAAACACTGACACTTCCTCTCACTCTTGTTATCCTGATACGGGAACTAAGCGTATGGCTCAAAATTGTTTTCGCGCGTCCTGTGTTGCCGCCCAGCCATAGGGTGTACAAGGGGGATGGGGAAAATTCGAGCCAATGGGGGAAATAAAACGAGACAACAGATCAATTAAATGGTTCTGTTATAGAAAACACAATGTTTCCTTGATTTATTTTGGTTTTTCATGATAAAAATAAGCGTTTTTTCTGTAATGCATCCGCATATAACGTCTGATGTCATCATCCGTTCGTGTGTGTATGAATGATGGATATTGCAAAAAAATATCAACACTGTATTTGAGCGTGGCGTCGGAACATCGGAAGCGTCACGGCGCCGGCGTCGGTTTGTTGCAACATTGACGTTTGCCGAAGATGCTACAGTAAAAAGAATCCGACTTACTGTGTCTACCCTAAACGCCTCCAGAAACTATGCCAGAAACTGAAGTAACGTGCTTCAAACACTCGCACTTTCAATTAGCAAATTCGTCGCAAATTCCATAAAATGTGAAAATCTAAAAAGGGATACTTAAATCAGGTAAGACAGTAATTGAAATTTCAACTATTAATTGTAGTTGTCTTCGACATTTATTGAATGTTATGCTACATAAACCTAATTTACCTACTAGCTTTTTCCTCCCCGTAAGGATTTGCAATGCAGTAAAGTTTTATCTGATTTCTTGATCATCATTCTATTAATTTTTTTTTTCTATTCCAGTTTTGGAAAATGTTCGGGAGTAAACTACGATCATGGATGGAGGCTGTGAGATCGAGGAAAAAACAGCATAGGAAGGAAAAACAGGCAAAATGCAACAATTTATTGTTTGGACATAAAAATACGGTGAAATGGGATACAAATAATACCTTGCATGGCGATTACAGGGTAAGTAATATGTTTTCATTTATTTTGTTTCCTTATAATAAGAGAAATTATATTTTTTTGGGTTCCTTAATATCTTTGTTGAACACTGGGGAATATTCTTAAGGGTTTCCAAATATTTTTGTATATGGGCAAACTCTCGAAAAATAATCATATTTTCTGATCAATCCTCGTTCTCAACATGATTGTTTGAAATTTTCGAGATTTCCAACGTTCAAATTGTTTTAATGAGATGGCAGGGGACAACATATAATAATAATTTTATTTGCATTTACAATAATAAATTTATTAACAACGATAAGGTTCAACACAATAATGCAAAATGAAGCTGGAAATCTAAAAAAGCTCTATCTAGTTCAGCTCATGGATAACATAATTCAAATCTTGGATAGTTCCTGTGAATAAATATTAGGAATAATTTAAAATATAAACAGTTAGTTATAAACAGGGGGGCCCTTTTTCAATGGGATTTTGAACCACGAATGTTAAGCATTTTGGAGCACATCCTAGCAGTGAAATCCAATTGTAAATAGCAGGCCCGGTTCTAGTGATATTGGGAAAACCTAAAATCATGATTTTGATTTTTTTGTATGTGTTTCTGTTATTTCAAATTATACTGAAAAATGTTTCGAATATTTTTTGTTCGATATTGTTACGAAACTGGGGTATGGGCTCTATTAAAATACTCGACTAATTATTGTCCGTTTATTTACACTACACAAAAAAACAGCACAATGTTGCACTCCGACAATTTAACAAATCAATCGCACAATTCACTGACACTTGATAACTCGAAATAATGAATTCTCGCGACGTACACGGTTGTTTATATAGTCAATAGACAAGTTTAGAATTTACTAGACGTCAACCAGTCGACCTCACTACAGTCTTGGGGATACACAACAGGCAGTGGCGCAGTTGATTCGTAACAATATAACGTTACCTATGAAATGGAATTTCGTCGTTTCTTACACTTTGGGCCACTCTTAACCAATTTTTTTGAAGTACTTACTTGGATATTTTTTCTGTTTTTCGCGATAATTTTTTCACTTGAATTCGTAGGTGTATCACACAAAATGATTTGGAAAGGATTTCTATGTGATTTGAACATCCCCAAAGTTCTGGTAATGTCGATTTAGTTTACAGTTACTTTTCGGTAAACTGATTCATGGGTATTAGTGAAAGTTGTATGAGAAAATAAACAATTATTTTATTTGTGCAGTTTAAGTATGGTTTCCAAATTTTGATCCACTGCTGGAAAAACTTGTTATTGAATTGCATTTTTGGATAGAAATGGGTTTATTTTCTCACATTCGAGGTACATTGACCCATGCATCACGTACCAAATCTGCTATAACTTTTAAATTCAGCAGGTAACTACCGGATAAATTATTGTTTCATGATTCAAATTCATATTGAGCCAAATTTGATACACCGTTATAATAATGTTTTAGAAATGGGATAGTAGAGGGCGGTAGGAGTAATCAGTTATGAATAATTTTGTAGTTGGTTGTGTTTTGGCGTTATTAGTCGCTGGTACTGCTTGTGTTATTGATATTATTTTAAACAATTTCACCTCAGGATATTTTGTGCAGATATGAGAGGAAGTGTTTTTATAGATTTATTGCATATATAATTATTACAACTATATTACTGATTGGAAAATCATGTATTGAATCTGTTACAACATGTACTATTTAATATTATTTCAGTTATAAGTATGGATAAAAAAATTATTACCAGAAAATTCTTACTAAGGAAGAGTTAGAAAAACTTGCGGAAATCTTTTGGTGATTATGAAATTATGGAAGACAATTCAGATGAGAATGCAGAGATGCAGCAAACATTTTTTCTAAAGTCACTATTTTCAAGAAAAACTATAGAGGTTTTTGAGAAGGTACCTTTGGTTTCTGTCCTGTCTAAATACTGGATCTCTGACTAATCAAGAAGTAAACAGATTTGATAAGAAGCAAAACGTACATATTTAGTGTCTCTTACCCGAATCTAGTAATGTAATATAACAAACATATGGGCAGAGTCGATCTCTTGGATAGTTTATAGGTGAATTTGTTGGGGAATAAAAATAGTCGTAACTTCCGCCTTCATTTTTCGGTACGTATGGCGTTATAAAAACTAACATAGAAGAACCTCGAAAGTTACTCACCAGCGCAGTGTTTCTTGGAGGTCTTTTGATATATTTAGATATTTTTTGACACAGACATGTATAACTGAAAAAAAGTGAGGTTACCCTTTGATTAAACGAAACATTTAAACAAATGACTCTGGTTTACTCAGGGTTTAATGAGCTAAGTGATGAAACTGTGAAAACAAACGAATATCCTGGTCTCGGAGCATTCGATATATAGGCCAGTCATTATAGATAATTTTTTTCAAAAACAATAATTTCAGATGTGTTGAAACCCCGAGTGGAAAGAACTATAAATCCCATTTTTTTAAGCTTGATATATTATGAGATATTATTAGAATAGCAATTAAATGAAAGAATTTCCATTGACACGACCATACAAAAAATGCATATCGGCCATTTCAGTGTTAGTGTAATTATTCATATTGAAGATTCAAAAGACGCAATAGAACTTTCTTTCTTTCTTTTCAACACATATCTTTAAATTGAGAAATTTCATTTCGTTAAAAAGTTCTGGTAAAAAATGGAATAGGGGTTGTATGTTTCACCCCTTTAAAAGATCACAACAAAATTAAAAAAATGTTTATAGGTAGCCAATTTATTGGTAGAATATGCCCACAAAATGCCATTTCTTCAACTCTTCAGCAGCTTTGAGAATATTTTTTTTCATTTTTGGAATCGGGTAACTTTCCAAGGAAAGGCCTGAGAGCTTTTTTTACATGAAAGATCCCCTTTAATTTTCGACAAGGACACACCCCCTAAAAACCTAAAGTTATCAAATACACCTTTGATTTTTCTGTTTGAGAATCCAGAAGAATATTCGTTGGAACATTTCCAACATTAGAAATCTCTACTAATGTATTTAATTCTTTTGTGCAATTTTTTATTTTGTGTTACTTGGTGTCTACAAATCACACTTTTCTTTTTTTTTTTTACTGAGTTTTTTTTGTTTATGCATGAGTTTCCCATTTTAACAGCCGAATAACTGATATCTATATTCATCCCACCTTATATGTTGATCTACGATAACACGTATTTGATTAACTTTTCTATTTTGGGACAGTTGCGAATGCACTTGTCTCGTCTCCAATACTTGTTGTCAATACAAATGTTCAAGTATACCTACTGATTGACAAAATATTTTTTATTGTCAGAAATGCCTTTTTCAAAACTATTTTTTTCTCTAGTCGAATATTATCGTTGAGTGGTAATACGTGGAAGATATTTTTGTTTCTGTTATATTTCTATATAACGTGTGTGTTTAGATGATTATATCCTTTTTTTGGGCATAATTTCTCATGTTTTTTGTATGCCGAAGTTGGATTAATGATTTACATTAAATATGTGGCACGTCAATTTGATATAATATAACGAATAATATTAGCAGGAATAAAATAGCTTTCACTGTGGCGGAGGAGTTTGGAAAAAGGATCCCAGAGCCGACAAATCTACGTCATTTTAGCAATACTGAAATTTTTAGTATGAATAGTATATGTAGTTGCGTACTTGATAGCCTGAAATCTGCGCCCCTTCACAGGTAGAAGGTTCAAAAGGTACCTTACTCAGCTTCGTTAAAGTATGCTAATATTCTGACACTTAATATACTAAGACAGCCGAGCGGTGCGAGGCCCAGATATTTGAGCTCTGGATCTCGAAAGAAACCGTGGGTTCGAATCCCACCACCTGAAGGTTTTTTTAATTTTTTCCCTTCGAAATTGAGAAATGATTTGTTTTGATTTTTTTCTATTTGAATATTCGTCCCAAAACAAGACATTTCTCAATTTCAAGAGAAAAAAAAAACCCGTCAGAAGTGGGATTCGAACCCACGCCCCGTTTCGAGATCCAGAGTATAAATCTGTTAAAGTTGGCGCCTTAGACCGCTTGGCTATCTCGCTATATTAAGTGTCAAAATATTACCATACTTTAAAGTGAGTAATGTTTTTATGTACCTTTTTATACTTGCTACCTGTTAATGGGCCCCGCTTTTAAACTAGCAAGTACGCATACATTCTTAAAGTAGAACCAGAAATCTAGGAAGGTCGTAAATCACCAACCACTTGAGTTATCAGCAGGCGGTGGATTCTACGAGAGATGTACCTGCCCTAGTCATTGAATTTTGTTTTATAGGTAGGTATAATGATATTGGGTTAAGATAATTATTAAGAAAAATCGCTTGAATATATTGAGAATTGTTTATTTATATATAATATATGATAATATATATATATATATATATATATATATATATATATATATATATAATTATATTTTTATTATATAATAATATATCTAATTAATGTAAAATGTCCAACTTTATACTTTATAAAAAGTTCAGTTTCTCGATAAAAAAATTACCACGAAGATCAGTTTCACTTTCACTGTCGTCATCCAAATTGATAATACACTTTTCTTTGGGAATTTTTTCTATATCCATATATGAATTTTCCACCTTTTTAATATTGGGAAACACACTTGGCCCAGCTGCTATTAGGAATGATTGCAGTTTCTGTTTGAATAAGAGCTACCACAGTTGAACTTAAGGTTGGAGAAGTATTATTTCTTCGAACTGCTGACTTAAGCTCATGTCATATATGTTCAATATACAATGATAAGGAGGAAGTCTGAGCACCGTATGGCCCAAGCTTTCAGCCAATGAATCACAAAAATATTTATTTTTTATCGAATAACTGCGTAAAACTTCTAGTAACTGTTTTTTGTGTACTTTTTCTCATAGTACATATCATTATTCAACATATATTCTTGTATAGTGGCTTTAGTGTCATTTGAACATGGTGCTTTATCTAGTCTTCGACTGTGGTAGCATTATCCATGATGATAATACTGTTTGGTGGAATATTTGGTATGAGTTTATTTTGGAACTAGTCTTCAAATAATTCGCCTAGTATCATCATGATAATCGACTAAAGAGTCCTTAATATTCTTTGCCGTTAAAGATAACGCATTTGGTATATCACCATTTTCGGATCCTGCGTGAATTATCGTAATGCGTTTTCCTTTATTAGACGGCGCATTAGTTTGGCACAAGTCAGATGAGTCTAACCAACTTTTGTTTGGAATATCGTGTGTATCGAACGAAGTTTCATCCAAATACACTACTGTTCTACCATATTATCTACATTCGTTTATTGCCAATAAATATTCAAATCTCCATTTCTTAAGGCGCACAGATTCCATTAAGATTTTTCTGCAACTGAGTTTTTATGTATTTAAATCTGTTTTGTAAAAGAGACTTCCTTAAAGTCTCTTTGCAACACTGGATACCAGTTTCATTCTTTTTAAGCCGTTGTCATTAAAATATCTGATGTAGGCACAATTTGCTCTTTATACAAGGCATATATTGTTCTTCGAATTATATCTACATCACAGCCATCTAGTTTCCTTGAACCGCTAGAGTCTTTTCATTTCTTTCTTTATGAAATAGGGTTACTTACTATTTTAAACACTGCGGAATTCGGTGTTTTTGTTAAAGAAGCACTTTTTTGCACAGCTTGATCCTAGGACATTCCACGTTCCAGAAGGCAAGTATAAACATTTAATATAATTTGTTTCCCATTCCCATTCGTTTATTGCCAATAAATATTCAAATTTCCATTTCTCAAGGCGCACAGATTCCATTATGATTTTTCTGCAACTGAGTTTTTATGTATTTAAATCTGTTTTGTAAAAGAGACTTCCTTAAAGTCTCTTTGCAACACTGGATACCAGTTTCATTCTTTTTAAGCCGTTGTCATTAAAATATCTGATGTAGGCACAATTTGCTCTTTATACAAGGCATATATTGTTCTTCGAATTATATCTACACCACAGCCATCTAGTTTCCTTGAACCGCCAGAGTCTTTCTTTTTAAAATAGGGTTACTCACTATTTTAAACACTGTGGAATACGGTGTTTTTGTCAAAAAAGCACTTTCTTGCACAGCTTGATCCTTGGACATTCCACGTTCCAGAAGGGAAGTATAAACATTTAATATAATTTGTTTCCCATGAGGATGTAACATTTGTCGACTAGTGGTACTACGACCACCAGTTGAAATACTAGCTTCAGGATGAGCCCATGGACGCCACATTTTTCACGACACAAAAATCGAATAGACACTTTAAAATAGACACAACTGACACAACGGAATATTAGGTAGGTGATGACTAAATGTTGTTTAACTTTCCCCCTTTTATTTCTGAAATTGGAAAGCGGTCTTGTTTTCCAAATCTGGTGGGGAATTTATTTTGTAACCGTAAATAGACCATTATCGCTAAATCTCGTTAATAGCCCATTAGTACTGAAAGTCTGGTGGCCAGGTAAGTAAATTTTATTATTTACACACATTTAAACATATCCTTACCAAGGGTTCTAAATCAACCTTAGGAGATTTTTTATTATCAAATAAATTTAAATACAAAACTGTCAACAATAGCCAAAAATAATGGAGAGCCCACTATTATTAAAATGCCAAACTATTTCATGAGATATTTTAATCCGGACCTGGGAATCTTTTAAGGGACACACACTTTTATTGCTTATCTATATTTCGAACAAAAGGTAATAATAAGGGTCGTCGGCTAATATTGATTTACGACCTTCTTAGATTTCTAGTTCTACCATAACTACATTTCACACTATTCATACTCAAAATTTCAGCTTTTTTAAAATGACATAAGTTTGCCGGCTCTGAGATCTTACTCTAATAGTATTGCATGGTATAATGACAATTGATGGAATAGAATGGAATAGATGGAATAGAAAACGTCAACTTTCAAAGGGAAAAATATTGAGAAACTATATAACGTGTGTTTAGATGATTATATCCTTTTTTGGACATAATTTCTTATGTTTTTTGTATGCCGAAGTTGGATTAATGGTTTACATTGAATATGTGGCACGTCAATTTGATATAATATAACGAATAATATTATCAAGAATAAAATACTTTTTACTGTGGCGGAGGAGTTTGGAAAAAGGATATATAGGTATAGTATTGCTTGGTATTACGTGACGATTTCTACCAGTCAACACCTACCGCAAGTCGCGTAAAAGAACTTCGTTCCTGACGGAATCCCCTGACCGCATTTTTATATTTGTATGTATTTTTTTCCGTTCAGGACTAGTTGAGAAACGGTGTGTCCAAGTGGTTATCAAAGATCATACAATTTCACTCACCAACGATTCATTAATGTGAAAGATGGGTACATACGAGAAAACCGTCATTCATGCAAAAAAACATATTTTTAAGTTTTGTAACATAACACCTTCATCCACTCGTGTCTTCAATTGAATAAGTTGAATAATTTGTCTTCATATAAGAATAATTAATTCGTCATAACTTGTTTCCTCAGAATACATTTTTTTTTTATTATTTTTTGCACAAAGATATGCCATAGCTCCATTGGCATTCAGTTCATTTTCAGTAATATCTTCGATTTGAAAAAAATCTTAGAGGTTGCCATTTTCGAGACAGCCCCCCCCTCTCAATGAGAAGGTCTTCGAGAGATCCCTGTTACTACCAACTCAAGTCAATTGAAAATTATGTAACTTTACAATCAATATAAGCTTCCCGTATAAAGTTTATTTGATCATATGTTTTTTAGAATAATGACGCAAGAGAACCAGTCGCCATTCATTCAGTTAGACCAGAAAATCAGTGCCAGTCTGGAAGTTCGGGAGTTTCCAATTCCAGATACTCTGCGAATAATTTATCGTCGCCAGAATCAGCATATTCTACTGGATATTCCACCGATGGCACATCACCTGGGGCACCTCCAGAAAATTTGCTGAATTCGTCAAGAGGTACAGGTACAAATACATTTTTAAATAACGCCATTTATTGTAACTTATTAGTCTACAGTGCTTTTCAAAAGTCCTCTACCCCCCTCTTATTTTTGGAACGATTATACATAAACAAGTGAAATTTGGAAACTGAATATGAAAGGTTGTAAACTTCCCTACTAGTGACGAAATAGATGACGAAATCGTCAAAGATGACGTCACAAGGCCATTGTGACCAATAATTTTAAATGGAACCCTTCGGCAAGCGACACCTCTTTTAGAAGGTATCGAAAAAACCTATTCAATGATACTAATTTTGTTTGTGTTTATGACAGTTTTGGCAACTCGCTTTTAAAAAACGCAAAGCTGTGATGAATTAAATCAGTTAATACTGAAATTCCAAATTCAAGCTCCGCCTCTGGATAGTTGTCAAATAAGCTGACGTTTTTGTTAGTCTCCCTAATTCGACGTTTTTGTATTTGTCCAAGTTTTTGTTCATTTAATAATTTGTGTATTGTTGATCGAACGTTTAACTGTTTCAGCAGCTTTTGGTACTTTTAATATTTATGTACATTTTAATAATTTGTTAAACTGTTGTGAGCCGAACGTTTAAGTGCTTCAAGAAGCGAAATGGTACGTGCTTTAGGTGATAAAGTAGCAGCGATCCTAATTCTCGGTGAAACTGGACAAAATATTCATGCAGCAGAACGCATTTTTAATGAGAGGTTTCCCGATCGCCCCGTTTCGAGGACTTATTTAAGGTAGCTTCTTCGTAAGTTTGAAACAACGGGTAGTACTAATGATGCGAAACGATCTGGCAGACCACAAATTTCTGATGAGAAAAAAATTGATATACTGGCAGAAGTAATAGTTAATCCTACTTCTTCAACAACTCACGTTGCATCTACCTGTGACGTCAGTCGAAGTACAGTACACAGGGTGTTGAAAAAAAAACAAATTTCATCCATACAAATTAAAAATGGTTCATCAACTCTCAGACGACGACCCAGACCGAAGACTAGAATTTCCTGAAAATATGGAAACTAAAATTAACCAACAGCCAGACTATGCCAAAACAATTTGTTTTAGTGACGAAAGTACTTTCTATCTAAATGGAAATGTAAATACACAGAATGTGAGGTATTGGAGTGACGCAAATCCTCACCTGTTTCGTGAAACACATACCCAATTTTCCCCGAAGGTGAATGTTTGGGCAGGTATCCTGGGAAACCATATCGTTGGGCCTCTTTCTTTAAATACTAATTTAACTGGTGAGATTCATCTGGAGCTGTTGCAAAACGCAATAGAACCGTTAATCCTTGAAATTTTGGAAGATAATCCAGATGAATTCGGCAATTTGGAAATAACATTCCAACAGGATGGTGCTCCTCCACACTATAACGGTGCAGTAAGACGGTATTTGGATGAGGAGTATCGTGGTAGATGGATTGGACGACGAGGTTCAACGGAATGGCCAGCTTGATCACCGGACCTCACACCTTTGGATTTTTTCTGTGAGGGTACCTTAAATCGAAGGTTTACGCCACTGAACCTGACAATATTGATGTTTTAAAACAACGTATTGTTGCAGAATGTGAGGCTGTCTCCGCAGACACATTTGCAAAAGTACGAGAAGAGTTTAAAAATAGGATATTTCACTGTCAGGAAGTAAATGGAGGTCACTTCGAGCAATTTCTTTAAGTAGATACTGATTCTTAAATCTGTAATTAATATCATACTGAATGGAATTTAAATTTTAATGTTTACTAATGAGCCATTAAAACTGCCATAAACACAAACAAAATTAGTATCATTGAATAGGTTTTTTCGATACCTTTTAAAAGCGGTGTCGCTTGCCGTAGGGTTCCATTTAAAATTATTGGTCACAATGGCCTTGTGACGTCATCTTTGACGGTTTCGTCATCTATCATCACTAGTAGGGAAGTTTACAACCTTTAATATTCAGTTTCCAAATTTCACTGGTTTATGTATAATCGTTCCAAAAATAAGAGGGGGTGGAAGGGACTTTTGAGAAGCACTGTATAAAGAGTGAACAAATTTGAAATCTCACCATGCTCACCATTTACTGAAAAAATGAAGCGGAAAGAATTGAAGTCGGTCGTGTGATGTTTTTTATCAAATACCTTTCAAAAAAACTTTGATGTGTTACGAAGTATTATTATCTTTGCAGATAACATTCTTCTTTCACGCTGTAATTCAATAATGAAATAGCCAATGCCCAATAGTAGGACTACTTTACGAAATTCTATAAACATTGCCTCAATCAATTTCACACTCAATAATACATTAAAACATCAATCAATCATTGATTTCTACACCAAGCTGTCATCTCGATTTGAAGTTTACACAATATTTTTTTCAGGAATATGTCGTGTTGATGTTTTGAATGCAGTCCAGAGTAAAAATTCTTGCAAAGTTGAAAGCGTCGTTTCGTCTTCTTTGCAGCCTAACTCAACACCAATTCTTAAAGAGCATATTACACCTATACTCAAGGTATATATAGTATGTACTAATATTTCTGGCTACTCTAAGAAATATTTTTTTATGAAGAACAACAGAAGCTCGGAAATATCACTATGCAATTTTATTCTCTAAATGTCTTTAATAATCTATTTAATACCGAAATATCAGGATGGTTCGAAGGCACACATCTTTTCTACGAACTACAGAAGAAAAGTAGAAAATAATTCCATTTGTCATATTGTGTCATAGTGATATTTTCGGGGCTTTCAGAATGTACATGTAACATACATTTACCAAGAAAATATGTATAATTCAGCATGGTTTATGTCTTTTCGCAGTAATATACGTGCATGTTGAAACTGTATATATTTTCATAGTTAAATTAATTTTGGCATTCAGACTGCTTGTGATTTGTTATAAATGCACGTTGAAATGTATTCGTTTTGACCCTACAGCAGATATTTTCAATATTTTTCGTGTCTTGAGTAGACCTAATAAAAATTATTCGAATGAAAATTACCTAATTCTCCAACCACCGTGAAAAATATCCTAATGAGCATGAATGCATTTCTAACATGAAAAATCGATTATACTACGGGCATTGCGACAAGTGCAATGTATCTATAGAAATATACAGTGCTCGTCATTACATTACATTACAGAATCAATTGGCCAAATAGAGTTACGTCACATTCATCCACCCTGATAGACCATTATTTCACAAACATGCCCCATCCTCTGATATGCGTGCTTGACAATGAAATTTCCAATCACAGGTCAATCTTCATCGAATCTGGAGAAAAAAATTAATCTGGGAATGGTAATACACCTCAGACTCGAGGAAGCTTCAATGAGCACTTCCTCTCATTATTTTCAATGCACTGAATCGGGAAGATTGGGCCGAACTATACAGTGCTCGTCTAAAGTCCGTTCCCCCCTACTAATTTTTGAACTACCTGGTATATCGCAACGAAATTTGGAGGGCTTGAATAGGAGATAAAAACCTACTTTTTCATGAAAAAATCTCAGCTAAAAGTTTTAAAATGGCGGCTGAGCGCCATTTTCAATAAATTTTTTAAATAGAACACCCCGTATATTATTTCATTTTCGAAATCTGCTCATAATTCTCAACAGTTTTCTCTAATACACTCTACTCAAATTCAATTGTTTTCGAAATAATAACGTTTGAAAAGTGACATTTTGGTCATTTCAAACCCAACCAAAAACACTAATGTTGCTTTCAATCAAGTTTACATTGGAAAAAATCTTGTTTACTGTCAGACTGAACTGCTAACTGTCAAATAGTCCGTTGAGCGCCTAAATCGTAGTTTAGACGATAAATTTGATGCAGTTTTGATAATTGGAGAAGCTGGAAGAAATTATCATCTATCAGTCCGTATGATTAATGATAGATTTCCCGAGAATCCTATTTCGAGGTCATATTTGCGCAAACTTTTAAATAAGCCAAAAGCAACTGGTACGCTGAAAGATGCTCCAAGATCAGGAAGACCTCTTTCAGTAGAAAAAAAGGTAGAAATTGTTGCTGAAATGGTAATCAATCTACAGTTGCTGAATCCTGTGGAGTAAGTTCAAAAAGTGTCCAAAGAGAAAAAAAAAGTTTCATCCCTATAAAATGAAAATCCTGCATGCTCTCACGGAGGATGATCCAGACCGGAGGGTTGAATTTTGTGAGTGGTTAACAAGAACAATTGAAGGATAACGGGGCTTCCTAAAACGTGTATGTTTTGCACGTTTTTTCTTAATGGAAAAGTCAACAAACAGAATCTACGATACTGGAGTGATACTAATCCGCATATTTTTAGAGAGGATCATACCCAGTTTCCTAAAGGTGAATGTTTGGGCGGGGATTTTGAGCAATCGCGTTGTTGGACCGATTTTTATCAGAGGAAATCTTACAGAAGTTCTTTACAGAAATCTTTTAGAAACTGAAATTGAACCTCGAATAAGACAAATTGTATTAAACAATCAGGAAGAGTTTGAAAATCGTGAAATCATATTTCAGCAGGATGAGGCACCTCCCCATTTCGATCGCATGGCTAGAGAGTTCCTCGATACAAACTTTCCTGGGCGATGGATAGGTCGCAGGGGAAGTACAGAATGGCCACCAAGATCTCCGGATCTTACACCTCTAGATTTTTTCCTTTGGGGGTATCTGAAGTAAAAAATGGACGCCACTGAATGCCAAACAATGGAAGAGTTGGAACGCAGAATAATAGATACATGTGAAGAAACAGATGAACAGACTTTCATCAACGTGAGAGAAGCTATTTATAATAGGGCACTTTATTGTCAAGATTTAGGAGGGGGCCACATTGAACACTTGATGAAATAATTGTTGGGGTTAAATAAAAGTGTTATTAAAAAATAAATTATAATTTTTTAGCTAACTAATTTGTTTTGATTGTGAATTTACAGAACACATTCGTAGGCTTCGAGATTTTCCGGTGAGCGGTACTGTTCATCCTTAATAAACTCTTTTCACGCCTCTATTAGTCGAATTCATTAAGAGATTTAACTACAAATTAATAACAACGTTTAGTTAGCAAAATGTTTTACCGGAAGTGACCAAAATCCATACTTCATTTTAAACCGGAATGTCACTTTTCAAACGTTAATATTTCGAAAACAATTGAATTTAGGAGTAAAGTGTATTAGAGAAAACTGTTGAGAATTATGAGTATATTTCTAAAATGGAATAATATACGGGGTGTTCTATTTAAAAAAAAATATCTCCTATTTAAGCCGTCCAAATTTCGTTTCGATATACCAGGTGGTTCAAAAATTAGTAGGGGGGGGGGCGGACTTTAGACGAGCACTGTATGTGTGCGATTACTAGAAATTATGGCTAAAACTCTAACGTGAATTATTCAATATTTATTAAACTAAATGATACCTAGACCTGTAATGAGTCTGATGTTTGTGGATAATATTTATGAAATGTAGACGGAATGAACAGAAAAAAACTGTGTCAAGTTAGCGGCCACTTTTGTTTCAGCAGCCAAAATACTAGTTCAAATTATAATTGAATTTTTCAGAGATTAATGCCGTATTCCGAGGTTGGGTAGTTGATAAAAAGGGGGTAAAGGATGGAAATGAACCCGCATATTTCAGAAAACTTCTGCCAACTTGAAATTGATGTAATACGTCTACTGTTACCAAATCGACCCTCTGCATCAATGCCCGTTTGCAAAAAGGGGATGAAGGGTAAAAATCAACCCCCTGCAAAAAACTAAATTGACATGATTTCCGCCAGAAAAAATCTTGAAAACTTCATATAATTCTATAAGAACCATTCAACTGATCTTCTTTATCAATGCTGTTCATTTACAAAGAGAAGAGGAAAATTAACCTACGGAAAAATCAGAATTGAGATAAGTTCCTACCATAGAGAAACTAAAAATAAAGGGAGTTGTCAAACCTGCAGTAAAAGTTGGCACCACGCTTAGACAGTGGCGATATATCTCGCAACTGGCCGAACTAAGTTAGTACAGTTGGTAAAACAGATTTATCTTCAGTTACCGATTGAGATAAGGCGGGTTTTTTAATGTGTTACTTTTATGTGGTTGATATGGTATATATTTTATAAGTGATCGATTTGCCATTCCTGTATTTCATATGAATGGTTGTATCATATAAAATACAGGAACGGCAAATCGATCACTAATAAAATAGATACAGTAATCGATTCGTAGAATCTCTTAGTTCGTTCGTGGTTGAAATAAAGTTTCAAAATAAATCTTTGTTTCATGATATCAAGAACAAAGTTCTTATAATAAGTTGAACACTTTAAAAACACATTTTATTGTATCTAGGACAAGGTACAACTACAGACAAAACAATAATAAAACTCTGAAAAAAACAAAATTCAGTCTTATCATCAAATCAACCAAAATAAAAACAAATTACATTTACATCAGACGTTCAATAGTTTTGTTCATTTATTAGCACAAAGGAGTACGAGTAGGTATGATAAATACTCCAGTTTGATGATAATCTTCGTACTTCCTCAATTAGTGACAGGAAATGGAAACTGATGGATGGAAATAAGTATCAATTTGTGAAAACATTTCTGCAACTGATGGATGGAAATAAGTATCAGTTTGTGAAAAGCAGCTTATATTTTACCTTGTAAAAAAATATTTGAATTTCAGCGTCAACTCGAATAACAAAACATTCTATTTTCGATGTTGGGTTCCTAATTCAAGTCCATATAGTATAATTTATATCATTAATTGATGACAATAACAGTAGAAGAATTATTCTGAAATTATTGCGTGGTTTGCCATAATAAAAAAACATGTGTAAACAATAAACTTCTATTTTCTGACAAATGTCGAAATTGGAAAATTATCATGTCATCACGTCAGTCGATTGCGGGCAGCGCCTCCATGCGCGACTGGCCGTACCAAAAACTTGGTGGTCAAAATCGCCAATTTTTCAAACAGTCTCTTTATTTTTAATTTGTCTATGGTTCCTACCACCTTGAAAAAAAAAATCCGCGTCCTCGAACACTCTTGATATTAATTCTAAACAGAATTAGGGTCATAAATGGCAACCTCTCAACCATCTTCTGGAGCTGCATCTTGAATTTGACCAAAAATTCATAACCCGCGTCTCATACATCGTCCACCAGAAGCTGCCATCTTGAATATTCCTCAACATCATCGCCAAATTTTAAGTCGGTTATACTTATAAAATATGGATTACACAATTGTATTACTTACAGATGGAGGGACAAGTTGTGTCTGTAATTTGTTGCATGTCGATAGATGTCGTAGAAGTTTCAGTGTTAGTGTGTGTACGTTATTCTAACTCATGAACTGGAATATCAGCAGAAACGTGAGCACGAGGAACCTAAGTATGTCTCAACATCAACACGGATCACTGATACTATAGCAGGATCTCTCAGCCCAGCACTTGGTGTCACGTCTCCAAGGCAAAGGAACAGAATCAGGACCAATCCATGGTTACCCAGTGGCGCATCGAGTCCAAGCCCGGTGAAACATGGAATGAACAAGACTGCTCTAGGTACTAGACCCGCCAAAGAAAGCCCGTAAGTAGAGATCGATCAATTCATAATACATTTCATTCAAGCCGAAGGCATTTAGAGAATGGGTAGAATACATCCAGGCATTGTCTACATTTTTAAAAGAAATAGTTTTTTCCTACATATCTTAATAATCCTTGGCCGATTTTGTTAAAATTTGGCAGTGTTATTTGGGGTAGCAAGGGGCTAATTCAGCCCTAACTAGATTGACAATATATTGTCCAGTGGCGTCCCAAAAAGCACCTTAACCAAAATATTTGACAAAAAAAATGTGCGCCACTGATTTTTTGCCATTTTTGGATATTTTCCGCATTAAGCTACTAAAACTACAACTTTTTTATTTTTAGCATTTTTCCTTTGTTTTTGAGAAAAAAATTAGAATCACTTTATTGTTATGTGGTAACGTCGGAAAAAAAACGTGAACAACAAGAACCCTTTATTAAAACCATACTTAAACATATGGTACGCAATTTTTTTAAGTAAGAAAACATTTAACAATAAGTAACACAAAACTTACAATAGTTGCTCAAGATGTCCTCCTTCAACTTCAATGCCAGCATTACCTCGTCTTAACATCGATTGCCGAACACGTTGAAATATTTCCTGCGTACCTATGTCTTATCTGATCACATGAATCTCGTTCCGTTGGATTAATTCTTCTGCAGTGTTGACTGGAGTTTTATAAACGAGGGACTTTAAATGTCCCCAAAGGAAGAAATCTGAGGGATTTAAATCCGGTGACCTGGGTGGCCATGATGTGGACCTGCGCGACCGATCCAGTTTTCTCCACCCAGAAATTGACGTGCTACTATGCTAAAGTGAGGTGGGGCCCCATCGTGTATGAACCACATTGCTCCTCTTACTGCCAGTGGGACATTTTCTGATAGTAGAGGTAACACAAATTCCAAAAAATGACGATAGTCTTGACCATTTAATCTCGGGGGTAAAAAATTAGGTCCAATGAGATAATCACCCTCAATATCAACCCAAACATTCACGGAAAACTGTTGTTGATAATGATGTTCTATAACCGCATGGGGATTTTCTTCAGGCGAGATATGATTGTTATGAAAGTTGATAATTGAATTTCGGGAAAAACACGCTTCATCGATAAACAATATACGGGTTAGAAATGTCGAAGATGCTGCCTGTTGTTGCAAAAGCCAAGTAGAATAAACAACTCGCTTGGGAAAATCTGCAGGTAATAACGCTTGCACACGCTGTATGTGGTAAGGATACAGTTGAAAGTCCCTTGAAATCTTCCATACAGTAAAGTGAGAAATGTTTAATTGTTGTGCAATTTTGCGTGTACTTGTATCGGGGCTACGCTCAACTTCACGTAAAACTGCTTCCTCCAGCTCCACTGTTCTTACCGTTGCAGGTCTCCCAATAAAAGCAGCCGACCTTTGGAAGGTGCCTGATTCGCACAGCCTTTCGTGAATTGTTTGGACCATTCCATAGACAAAATTCATATCGGCCATTTCTGAGTTTGTAAACCGAACCATTTTCTAATATCAGTAACGAATTTTATAGCCTAAAACTCTTGAAAACACTTCAAATAATTACGTATGCACTGTTTCAAGTTATGTCAAAGTCAAATTTATTTGAACAATTGTTTTTCCTTCCATGGCACTCTAACTTAACTTTCAAAACACTGCAGTAATAATTAACGTTCTTTGTTTCATCGAAAACAGTTAATCTAAAAATTCAAAAAATTATTTTCTTGTAATTTTAATTGTTCAATCATAAATAAAAATCTCGTTATTGCATATCCATGGACAACAATAAACACATTTTTTAATAATTAATATTTTTTTTATTGCTTGCGTTACTTTTGATAACAATCTAGTTAGGGCTAAATTAGCCCCTCACTACCCCAAATAACACTGCCAAATTTCAAGAAAATCGGCTAAAGGATTATTAAGATATTTAGGAATAAACGATTTCTTTTAGAAATGTTGACACCCTGTATCTTGAAAACAAAGCATTACCAGACCTTTAGTTATATGAACTTTTCGTATAAGAATCACTCGAAGAATCACCCCTTCGAGTTTGGCCACGTACTTACATAACACCCTGTATATGCGGCTAAGGGTGACAAGTCACTGCGACCTATGAGATCTATTGTGTTCCCTTTTTTCGCCATGAGGTTGAGGATTTCTCGACGTTCCTAGCTGATCTTCTAGTTCTATTCTTCTTAGGGAGTTGAGGATGTGGGATGGGAAGTTTGCTAAGTCTCTTTTCTATCTTATATGCTCCCAGATGTAGTAGTGGAGATACGCATTGCTTTGCAGTCTGAGAGGATGTGGATGGAGGTTTCGTCCTCCTCCTGGCAGAATCTGCATTCTGCTTTCTCTAGACGAGTTTCTTCTGATGTCCGTTCAGTCGGCAGTGGCCTGCTCGGATTCTTTTTAGTATGCGGAGTTAGTTTTTGAGTGATGCATTCGTAGAGTTCCCAGGAGTATATTTGCTTGTCTCATCCCTAGTAGATCTTCCCAATATCTGGATTATTTGTGATCCACTTCAATTTTTGATAATATTGCATTATTGCTAATCCCGCAAAATGGGTTTCCAGCATCTTTTTTTACGAGTTTTTCCCTTCACTCCGATGTGCCCGGAATTCACAAGAGGGTGACCTTGATTGGCCCGCTGGGTCCGTTCAGTTTTCTCAGTTACAGACCATTTTTGATCTGATTACGTGAGAGCTTAGCGCATTGATTGACTATCAGACAAGATGATTATCTCTTGTCTGCGGTAGTTTCTTTCGATATTTTTCGATAGTGTGTTTCAGATTGAAAAATACTTTACTTGAGAATTTGCCTAGACTTCTACAGTATTTGGTTCTGGACATATACACTCCCATTCCAGTTCTTTCTGCCCTTTTAGAGCCATCTGTGTACCAACTCATTCCATAAAAAGTAAATAAACAGCTCTTCTGTCGGTTGGCTTGCAAATGTCATTATTGTATTTTCTTCCCGTTAATGAACCTCTATCTCCAAACACAAGCTCTGTACGAGATGCGTAAGGAATGCTAGCCAACACCGTTACGGACCCACCACCGAAAATTACCCTCTCACTAAAATACTCCCGAAGTTATCAGGAATTCCCTATAACTTCGACTTCGCAGTCACACACCACCTACAATAACGTTCGTACGATGCGAACGCAGAATTCAAATACAATAATTTTGTTTTAACCTGATGATGACAAATACCTTGTCGAAACGTAGTTAGGAGAAATTATATGAATTGACTGAATCAGACTTTTATTCTGAGAAATTGAAGAAAATATATATGTGGCCAAGAAACTAAAGAAATATATATATATATATATATATATATATATATATATATATATATATGTGAAATGCACAAAATTATAGAAGTGACACCTATAATTTGTGGGGTGAAGCTTAGACCTAATGAAGTGGAATTCAATGACACGAAATTTCGTGCAACATTGATAGGTCACCAACAGATGTCAGTAAAGGCCAATCCACGACACCAAAAGTCCTACTTATAGTGCGTTCAGAGTAACGCAAAACAAATAACGAAAGAAGGAGAGATTTGTTTCGATTCCAGAAAAGCTACCATCCGCCTACAGCTGTTTCATGGTTTCCCAATCATCAGGACGGCTTGTGGTCTTTTTTGAATTCGAATCAAATCTCTCAGAGTGCTAATACCTACCGGCAAGGATAAAAATGTGAAATGCATAAAATTATAGAAGTGACACAAAATTTCGTCACTTGTTTCAATTTATATTGAATTTTGTGAAGAGACTTTAAGTCCTCCGTTTCTAATATTACATTTCACATGTTTGGCTCTCGTGTTTAATGTGTACGCCTTGTCGGGCATGCAGCCATTCCTATCGAGATAGGTGGAAAGTTTTTGGAGTGTTTTTTTCTATCACTAGGTACCATAATTCAAAAGTTACTTTTTCATGCGTACCTACAGGTGATTAAGCTTGATGGTGTTTTCATTTGTGTTGGGTCTCGCTTCAGCCAGAGGTCTTCGGATCTCTGACTGGTGACTACTTCGTACTGATGAGTCCTAAAAGCCTGAAATCGGTATACGGATTATCAGGCGGACCTGACACAATTTAAACATAATAAAGTTTATCAGAAAAAAACATTTGCAATCAATTTCCATTGATATTGGAAGTTTCCATAGATTTTCAGGTGGATATCATTCAATGTTCAGCGTGATATTTGCCAGGAAAGTAGTTGTTTTTCGTTTGTAGTCTACCACTTGTTACAATTTATATTGAATTTTGTGAAGGTACTTTAAGTCATCCGCTTCAAATATATATATATATATATATATATATATATATATATATATATATTTTGGGAAGGTTTTCTTGGGTTTTGGATTCTTTGAAAACAATGTTCTAGTAGTTCGTAGGAGAAGACGTTTCGTCCCTGGCCGGGGACATTTTCAATTCTTTATTATTATTTTTTTTAATATAAAAACATACATGGTTTGCTTGGCAGAAAGTTTGCTAAAAAAAAAACTGCAAGTAATGATCGTGGTATTACCACTGAGGTGTTGTAAGTAAACTTTCCGAAAGTGAATAAGATATCCGATTTTGATAACTATAGCCACAAAACATAATGAGGCACAAAAACCAAAAACCTAACTGTGTAATTACAACACCTCAGTGGTAATACCACGATCATTACTTGCATTTTTTTTTTTTTCAAAAAAATAGCAAACTTTCTGCCAAGCAAACCATGTATGTTTTTATATTAAAAAAAATAAAATAAAGAATTGAAAATGTCCCCGGCCAGGGACGAAACGTTTCTCCTACGAACTACTAGAACATTGTTTTCAAAAATCCAAAACCCAAGAAAACCTTCCCAAAAAAAATATCTCAAAAAGGATTCATATATATATATATATATATACTTGCTGACCCGACAGACGTCCTGTCCACATTTCTATGTTCCCTAAAATGTTTTTCCCGAAAACTCTCGTCCGCGTAGAATTTCTTTTTTTCTATGTTTTCCTTTATGTTGTTCCATCTGGACTATGCTTTTGACTCCTTTCGCTTCCTGTTGTCCCCTTATCCCGTTTTCCTGTTATCCCGTTTTTTCTTTATCCCGTTATCCCGTTATCCCCTTATCCTGTCATCCCATTATCCCGTTTTTTTGTTATCCCGTTATTCCCGTTATCCCATTTTCCTGTTATCCCGTTTTTTCTTTATCCTGTTATCCCGTTATCCCCTTATCCTGTCATCCCTTTATCCCGTTTTCCCGTTTTTTCGTTATCCCGTTATTCCCGTTATCCCATTTTCCTGTTATCCCATTTTTTCATTACTCCGTTATCCCGTTTTCCCATTATCCCCTTATCCTTTCATCCCGTTTTCCAGTTTTTTCGTTATCCCGTTATTCCCGGTATCCCGTTTCCCTGTTATCCCGTTTTTTATTTATCCCGTTTTTCCCCGTTATTCCCTTATCCTGTCATCCTGTTATCCCGTTATCCCGTTATTCCCGTTCTCCTGTTATCCCGTTTTTTCTTTATCCCGTTATCCCGTTCTCAATTTATCGTACTACAATTATTATATTCGATTGCCATCTTGCAACCCTATTGCGGATCTGTGGATAAAATAAAATAAAATAAAAATCGCGATGGAAAAATAGGGGTTGATCGTAGAAGGGTGAAAATTTAGGGTGGTATGTATTCTTGAATGCTGTATCATAAAAAAATAAAAACAACAAATTTTATTTGAAAAAAAAAAAAATTTGGTGTGGACCACCCTTAACATTTAGGGGGATGAAAAATAGATGTTGTCCGATTCGCAGACCTAACCGATATGCACACAAAATTTCATGAGAATCGGTCGAGCCATTTCGGAGGAGTTTAATTACAAACACCGTTTCACGAGAATTTTATATATTAGATATATATATATATATATATATATATATATATATTATATATATATATATATATATATATATATATATATATATATATATATATATATATATATATATATATATATATATATATATATATATATATATATATATATATATATATATATATATATATATATATATATATATTTAAAATTAATTTATTCATATCATTCCATTTTGTGTACATATGCAACTATAAATAATGAGTTATAAAATATGATAAAATGAGGTACAGAAAACCAGATAACATCCACATCGCCTAAGCTTCAAGAGCTTGTATTGCGGTTTGATATCCTCTGATTTTTTGATTTTTATATCTACTTGTTTACAAATTATAATCATCTTTCTAGTACCATTTTTCAGATGATAGAATCTCTCAAATTTTTCCTAAACAGGTGGGTGATTATAGATTAGACGTTCATTTACTGTAAGGACTATTTGAAAATTGTATTATACATATTCTGATTTCGTCCGATAATATCCTTGATAACACGTTTGTAGGAATTCAATGTATTTAATTTCTTAACTTGTAGTGGAAGCATATTGTATAACCTGGGTCCATAAAAAAGTATATTTCTTTGGGAGTGATTTTTTCTCATCAAGGGCACCTTAAGTGACAGATTTTCAGTGAATCTGGTGGATCGTGAATGATTTATAGAAAAATTAATTTTTTCTTTGAATACCCAGATCAAGCACTGGTAAGCGTAAACGTTTCTGATCATAAAAATATTGGATTCCTGATAGAGAGACTGCGTTGAGTAACGTCTGTTTTTCTTTAGCATAATTTCTTTAGCATAATTTATAAATATATATATATATATGTATGTCTCTTTCGTTATTTGTTTTGCGTTACTCCGAACGCACTAGGAGTACGACTTTTGGTGTCGTGGATTGGCCTATACTGACATCTGTTGATGACCTATTAATGTGCACGAAATTTCGTGTCATTGTATTCCACGTCATTAGGTCTAAAATTCACCAAACAAATTATAGGTGTCACCTCTATAATTTTGTGCATTTCATATATACATATACATATAAATATATATATAAATATATATATATATATATATATATATATATATATATATATATATATATATATATATATATTATATATTCTACATTAAAAGGAGAATTCTGGGTCGAATTAGTCCGCCTAAGCCTAAAAGGTACGTGGAATAAATGTTTTTTTCCTAGTGGCCGACTAGGAATGTTGATTTGGTTCAATATGTAGGGATTGTCTATGGAGTTATTGAAGATTTTATGAAGGAATAGAATATCTGTGATCACTCTTCTATCTGATAAAGATATAAACTTGAAATGTTATCGCTGTTATTTTGTAACAATCGTTCGAATTTTGTATGGTGAAGTAGAGTTTCAAATCATCTGCATATAACGAAAATTTTGAATGTTTAAAGCAAGATTATATGTTATTTATTATATGATAAAAAATATCGCTCCTAAATGTGATCCTTTAGGGACACCTGCTGAAGTGATGTACTCTTCCAAACGAAAACCTTGAACCGTTACAAATTGGGATCTATTTTTTATATATGACTCCTCCCATCTTGAAAGTGAACCAGATACCCCAACCTCAGCAAGACGCTCGAGAAGAAGGTTATGGCTAATTTTATCGAAGGCCTTGCTGAAGTCAGTGTAGATAGCGTCAATTTGTTGTCTATGGTCCATGCTATCGTATAAATATTCAGTGTATTGTATCAAATTGACGCGGAAAAAACCATGCTGTTCTGATATTATGATGGATTTGAGGAGAAAAATAAAATATTTGTATACCAATTTTTCGAATAGCTTTGGGATCACCGATAGTTTGCTGATAGATCTATAATTTTTAATAATATTCTTCTTTCCATTTTTAAAAATTGGTATTACATCGGTGATTTTCTAGTTCTCGGTAAATTCTCCAGAATTTATTGATTGGTTAAAAATTAAGGTTAGGGGTTTAGCTGAAGATTTAAAGCATCTTTTGATGAATGATGGCGGCAGTTCATCGGGCCCAGCGGCTTTGTTACTATCAAGTTCCTTCAACTTTTCTATTTGTAATGAATCGCAACCATAACACAGAAATGGAAGTGGGCCCAGAACGGGACTCTGTGGCACTCTGAGAGTAACCGAAAAATGTATCAAACAGCTAATTTTCAATTTCAACGATTATTTCATGGTTTGAAATATATAATGTTTGGTTCTTATTTGAGGAATGGAGAATTTTTCAATGATGATCTTACTGCTCAAGCTGTCAAATGCTATAATATCAATTCTGTTGTTTTTCATTCGAATTAATTTTGTTTCAAGGAGACTCCGTAGATTCCTCAGCCCTGTAGTGAGTAGACGACGATCTCTATCTTCATCCTCCTGTTCATCTTTAAGTGCTACCAGTATACAATTAGAAGTTCCCAGGCCTCGTTCTGTTAGCGATGAAGACTGTACTCTCAACGAAATGATGGGAAAGTTCGACGAGAGCTACGTTTACGAGAAAGAGACTGATATTTTAAGCGACAGCGACCCTACGGATTGTGAAACTGACATAGATACTGGACAAGATGGTGGGGATGAAGATGATCCCTATGAAGGAGAATTGGACTTCATCGATAACTGTTCTTACCTGGAGTTCGAAGGTAGAACAGACAACAACACAGGCCACTGTTCTTATCATAACTTCGATGTCCAGAGAAAAAGGTCGTCAAGAAGACGAACACAACGTAGAAATAATAAGTGCAGTGAGAAGAAACGAAGATCTTGCTCTAATAAAAAACGCCAATCGAAACAAGCGGATCGTGAAAAGCAAAACAACCCCTTCATAGATGGTTCTAAAAGTGCTGGTGCTACCCCTGTCTCCGTCCGACGGGCCACTAGTAGGCCCGTCTCGAAACTAGCTCTTGAGAACTGTCTTAGAAAACGGTCTAATTCTGTGAGTTCCCACCAAGATTCGATCACAACAATCGATAGAAGAGATAAAGAAGCTGACTTGAAGTACAGAGAACTGATCACTGAGGCTGAACAAATCCTTCGTGCTATGAAAACAAATGGTCTATCTCCGAGAAGAGTTCCTGGACCTGCAAATAAAAGAGTGGAACTTCTTAGATTCACTGAATGTGCCAAACCAGAAACATTCGTCAAGAATCGGGCGCCATTGATTGAGGACACTGTAATGACTAACCCATTTTGTTCAAAAATTCCGTCCACTAGTGGTTACAATTGTCCGCGTTTCAGCCCAAAGAAAAATCATATCACTAAATTCATAATAAGCAACTCGCCGGTGCTGGCTAGAAAAGAATGGGAGATGCAACCCATGATATACAAGTCCCCTACTTGTGCCAAGAAACAAACCGAAGAGGCTTACCCTGTACAGAAAAGCATATTGCACAAGGAAAGAACGACAGAAGGCAGTAGAGTAAGTCCGAAGCACAGACGGAAGTTCAGTAGGCCGAACGTGTATTCAAGTTCTGACTCCGACGAGGCTTCAAGAAGAAACGGTCTGAGAGCTTCTGGATGTCCACGAAGTGAACCGGTCAGAAGGAAGACTTACTCGGGCAGTAATGTTCATAGATCAGGTGAGAAGGGAAGGACAGTTGCCTTCAATGTGGTCAATGGGACGACGGATAATTTTTCTAATAGGGAACTCACGAGTAGTACTGAAAATATAAGACAACAAGTTCTGCTGAACACCATTGTTAATCTGAAGAAAAATCTGGAAGACCACTCTGCTTCATTGAAACAGGTTTATAGAAGTTCCCATAATATTTATGTATAAACAGAAGTTCACAGGGATTCTGCAAACGTTATTAATTTTATACTGTAACCAACAAAGAGAAGCCTATATTTTAGCGAAGGTAATGTAATATTTTAACTGTTCGGTATCAGTAGAATACCGAAGATTAAGGCCAATTTTAGGAATATTCAATTAGTTTCTAGTATCTGTTCGATGTGAAGAAAGAGTGTATACAGTGCGCGTAAAAATTATGGAACAAATTCGATATTTCGCAAGCCATGTACTTTTGACAAAAATCCTGAAAGAGGTCGATTTTTATTTTGAAATGCCCATTTTTTGATGTATATTCTAAAGAGGTTATGTCACTGGTTTTGACATGGTGACGTAATCGGTAATTTTTTTAAATTGGAATAGATGTCTTGTGATACCTCATCTGAAAAGCCTTTCAATACTGCATTCAATGATAATAATTAATCAGATATTTTTTTACAGGGTGAATAAAAATTAATATTTAATTTCAATAAGAGAACAACTTTATATCCAACAAAATAGAACAGTTAAATAAGATGTTCGAAATGCCATTCACCAGTCTCTTGACAATAAGCAAATCTACGGATACATTCCTCTTGCACATTGCGAATAACTTCCGGAGTAATTCTGTTAATATCGATCCTAATTCGATTTTTCAACTCTTGTAGATTTTGCGGCCTATCTACATAGACCTTCGATTTCAAATAACCCCACAAGAAAAAATCCAGGGGCGTAAGATCTGGAGATCTTGGGGGCCACTCTATCGGTCCGCGTCTACCAATCCACCTCCTAGGAAAACAGTTATTCAAAACTCGCGAACATCACGTGCATAGTGCGGGGTGCACCATCTTGTTGCAACCAAATACTTTCATTTGGTGAGTTAGGATTGTTGGCGTTTGGAAAAATATCGGCAAGGCTAGGTATGAGTTCATTTCTTAAAAATTCCAAGTAACGCTCCCCTGTGAGATTTCCTTCGAAGAAATACGGGCCAATAATCCTGTCGTTTATTATCCCTGCCCAAACATTGACTTTCTGAGGGTATTGAGTATGCCCGTCCATCATCCAGTGAGGATTATCCCTACTCCAATATCTGCAATTCTGACGATTTACTGAACCATTTAGGCAAAACGTAGCCTCATCGGAAAACAGAATTTGTTTTATAAAACGTGGATTGCGGTTACACAAATCCTGAATTATTTCACAGAACTCCACACGGCGATCGGGATCATCATCATTGAGTTGTTGATGTAGCTGTACTTTGTATGGATGGTACTTTTCTGCTTTTAGAATACGTAATACAGAACTTTGGGATATGTCAAGGTCTGCTGCAATTTGTCGTGAAGTATTGTGAGGATTATTCTCTACACCCAATAGAACATCAAGTTTCACGTTTTCTTCTATTTTAGGACGTCCAGCATTCGGAATATGTTTGACATGACCAGTTTCTCTAAAAATTTTTCTCAATCTTACTGACTGTTGAACGACTGATAGGTCTATTTGGATACTTCGCATTGAACAAGTCGCATACCTCTTGCTGAGTTCTGGTTCTATCTCCGCATCCAATAAAAATTAAAATTTCTATGCGTTGGGTTTCACTTAAAGTAGCCATAGTTTACTTTTAGAACCTTTTCACTTAGAATTTGTGAAGAATATTTGTTGATATTTCAACTGACATTTATTTGACACTAACTTGCCTATTATGGCATTAATTTGTGATTGTCTTTTGTTTCCATTTAGACTAGAAAATAGCTAACTATTAATATTTGGAAAGGATCCATTGGTGTAGTAGAGCACTGACTCACTAGTCTGCCAGGGCAGTCTAAGGGATTAGAGCCTTGGCTCAAAAAAGTAAAATTTTGCATTTTTTAACACGCTTTTATTATCTTTACTTGTAACTAAATAACTCACAATGTAATAAAATCTTGGAAGTAAATATTCACCCACTTCCAATCTTCCGAATAATCTGAAATTTGTCACACATATCAAGGACCGATGACAATACAAGAATTTCATAATCATAATGTAATAATAATAAAAATATATTTTTCCAAACGCCAACAATCCTAACTCACCAAATGAAAGTATTTGGTTGCAACAAGATGGTGCACCCCCGCACTATGCACGTGATGTTCGCGAGTTTTTGAATAACTGTTTTCCTAGGAGGTGGATTGGTAGACGCGGACCGATAGAGTGGCCCCTAAGATCTCCAGATCTTACGCCCCTGGATTTTTTTTTGTGGGGTTATTTGAAATCGAAGGTCTATCTAGATAGGCCGCAAAATCTACAAGAGTTGAAAAATCGAATTAGGATCGAAATTAACAGAATTACTCCGGAAGTTATTCGCAATGTGCAAGAGGAATGTGTCCGTAGATTTGCTTATTGTCAAGAGACTGGTGGATGGCATTTCGAACATCTTATTTAACTGTTCTATTTTGTTGGATATAAAGTTATTCTCTTATTGAAATAAAATATTAATTTTTGTTCACCCTGTAAAAAAATATCTGATTAATTATTATCATTGAATGCAGTATTGAAAGGCCTTTCAGATGAGGTATCACAAGACATCTATTCCAATTTAAAAAAATTACCGATTACGTCACCATGTCAAAACCAGTGACATAACCTCTTTAGAATATACATGAAAAAATCGGCATTTTAAAATAAAAATCGACCTATTTTAGGATTTTGTCAAAAGTACATGGCTTGCGAAATATCGAATTTGTTCCATAATTTTGACGCGCACTGTATATTATCACCATAGGCGTGCTGAATTTATTTAGCCACGAGGTTTGTCATTTGAATATGTCTCTTCTCTAATCCATTTCCATATTTTTTTCCAATTTCTGGGGGCTTATATCCACCTGGAATTAAAAAATATTTGTTATCTGTTGAAGAACGGCAAATTAGTAAATTTTTCCAGATACGTTAGTGCGTCTGGATTCGAGAATATACAAATACAATTTTAAAGGAATAGGCACAGATATAAGGGGGTTTCTAGGCATCGATGGAATTCGCTGAAATTTTTGGTATGTTACACCTAAGGTATATTAGAATAATTCTACACGACCACGATAGCAATTGCTCAGTTGATACAGGGTATAATCGAAACTTTCTATTTCTTGTCATGTAATAAGCGATTTTAATATAATAACTAGTAATGCGATTATCAAGATCATAATGCAAAATTCCAACTAAGATAATCCATTCAAACGCTGAAATGTAGATTGCACAAAACATATTTTTTGTGTCAACATAAAAAACATTCATATCAGTCCCCTCATAAGGGTAGTTTATACTTGCGATATTACTAGAAACTTTGTTGACCGAGGGTTACCGGTGAATATATTTCATTGAAATGGTAGAAAATGTTGTAAGGGTGGTTTACACTTGCGATTTTTCGAAAAAATGGTGACCGAGGAAACACATATTAGAAAATAAACCTCATAATGAGCAATTCAGTCTCATGATTATAATACTTAAAAATTCTATGGAAAACTTGACTCCCCGTGTTACATATGTAACAGTTTACCATTATTATATTTAAACGGTACTTTTTCAATTTTCTGTATGCACTTTATTACTCTCATATACTTGACTAACAATGAGAGTTGTCAAATGCAAATAAAATTAAAATCAATGAAAAATAGTTTGTGGCATTCAGACGAGAAAATGAAAACTAGAACTGAAAAATAAAAATGTGGATCGGCCAGGATTCGAACCTGGGACCTTCCGATTTCTAGTCGAACGCTCTGCCAACTGAGCCACCAGTCCTTGATCGAAACCGGCGATTCACACTTCTAAATTCAGTTCTGTGTTAGTAACGAAGATGATGAGGGTTAGTGTGATGCATGAAAACATTCACGCATGCACACCTAATGAAATTATATTGGTCTATCCGCTGGTGTCAATCATATATAGGATTATCGACCAACTTCAAACCCGAAATTTTCAAGTGTGCAAATCGAAAGGTCCCAGGTTCGAATCCTGGCCGATCCACATTTTTATTTTTCAGTTCTAGTTTTAATTTTCTCGTCTGAATGCCACAAACTTTTTTTCATTGATATTTAATTACAGACGCTATCCACTTCATTATTTAAA
Organism: Gonioctena quinquepunctata; assembly: GCA_018342105.1. Taxonomy (NCBI): domain Eukaryota; kingdom Metazoa; phylum Arthropoda; class Insecta; order Coleoptera; family Chrysomelidae; genus Gonioctena; species Gonioctena quinquepunctata. The sequence continues at coordinate 71,826 of JAFIRS010002370.1, forward strand.
ATTAAAATATTTTGTTTTACCATGCCAATTCTCGATGGGACAGAAATGGGTAAAAATCAGCTTTCTCTTATTAACAATAATATGAGATGATTTTTCGAAAACTTTCATGACCGGGAGTTTTTGGTAAAGCTATTTTATTGAAACGGTAGGAAATTATTGCACATAACATATTTTTTACGCGATCATAGGAAAAATACAAATCAGCCCCTCATTAGAGTAGTTAATACTTTTTCGAAGAAATTTGCTGACCGGTATCCATTGAAGATATTTCAATGAAACGCTGGAATATGATTGCACGAAACATATTACTTGTGCCATCATAGAAAAAAATCGCATTAGTCCTCTCATAAATGTGACTATCGTCGGCGAGATTGACCATTGTTTGTTTAAGTTGCATTTCATTCATGTATTTTTTGAATATTGATAAGATTGATATTGTACCGGTCAATTCTTTATATATATATATATATATTATATATATATATAATTTTCTATGCATATTCTGATAAATTTATTTAATTGGATGTATATATTGGAATTCTATTTTTATTTTATTTTTTAAGTATATTAATCATGAGACTGAATTGTTTATTGTAAGGTTTATTTTCTAATATTTGTTTTCTCGGTCAGCAGTTTTGAGAAAAATCGCAAGTGTAAACTACCCTTACAAGGTAGCTGAATTTTTCCTTTGTTTTTCTATAATATTAAAAAAAAAACCCATGAAGGACTGATTGGATTTGTTTTATGGTGGCACAAATAATATGTTTTATGCAATCATTTTCTACCGTTTCAATGAAATATATTCAACAAACCCCGGTCAACAAAGTTTCTCGAAAAATCGCAATATAAACTACCCTTATGAAGGACGATTTGAATTTTTTCATGGGACAAAAAATATTTTAATTTGCGTTAAATGGAATATCTTAGCTGGAAACCCGGTCAGGAGTTATTAAAAAACACAAGTAGAAACTACCCCTAAATGGGCGTGGATTGAAATTTTCAATATGGTGGCACGAAGGCATTCCTCAATCAATAGATGTCAATTTTGCATTATAGTCCTGACAATCGCATTACAAGTTATTGTATTGAAATCGCTTATTACATGGCAAGAAATAGAAAGTTTCGACTACACCCTGTATTAACTAATGCAATTGTTATCGTGGTTGCGTAGAATTATTCTAATATACCTCAGGTGTAACATACTCAAATTTCAGCAAATTCTACCAATGCCTAGAAACTCCCTTATATCTGTGCCTAGTCCTTTATCATTATTGGTTGAAAAATAATCTACAAAATATTGTGAATGATTTATCTAAGAACATGAATTGAAAAAAAAATCACATTAGAAACTGACACTAAAGTACGGAAAGTATTGTCACCCCATATATGACAGACAAGGATTTGATACGTTTTCAATTATTTCAATGAACTTGTACCCACGATCAAATTTATCGACACAATAAAAGAAAACGATCAAATTCCATTCCTTTATATATCAAATGAAAAGTATAAGCCTATCCAAAAACAGCCTTTGTTGATAAATATAATTCCATGGTGTCCCCGAAAAATTAAAAGATTATCTTAAAGAGAAAACACAGAAAACCATTTTATATCCACAAAAATTCTAGTATTACCAGGAGTTCCACATGGTTCCCACTTAGGCCCTCTCCGTTTTCATGAATGACATAACAACGATTATTTCCATAGTTACAACCCTCTCATTTGCTGTTGGCCTCAAAATATTCCATTATATCGTTCCTTAGTAAGACCATATCTCTTGCTTGGAATCCCTTCTACAGCATTCATTCTCAGAATATTGAACGTGTTCAACGTAGATTTTTGAGTTATGTCAATTTTAAACTAGTTTATCTCCATTATCCTTGAGGAGAAAACACACAGAACTAATTTTCCTTCACAAAATAATTAGTGGCAAAACGAATTCTCTAGAAATAAAGTACCATCCTGAACTACAGGGCTTTACCGAACCTTTCATATTCCATTGTATAGCACCAACTTTAGTGATAATAGCTGCCTGCCCCGAATTTGAAGACTTGCAAATGTCCATTATTTCACTTTCTAATTTTAAATCTCAACAATAACTATAGGTCACTGCAGAAAAGGTCATTCAACACTTGGCGTTCTTTTTGAACCTCCATTCTTTATTTTTTGTGAATATAATTTGTTGTTTTTTTAGATAGCCATTATAATAAAAATCACTGCATTATATGATCCATACACATTATAACGTTATGTAATTTTGTACACTATATTCACTATTCATTTCCTATTTTTTTGCCATTGTTTGTTACAAATATGTCCTGAATTGGGCTGGCCCATCTGTAAATGAATAAAATAAATCGGTAACAAATTCAATGTACGAACTATGTTAAAAACTCATGAATACCTTGAGCTCGGAACACAAACCAATAATCTGTTTTTTAAAGAAATTATGTATACCATTTGTTTGTGGTGAAAATCTGACCACGGGATTAAGGGAAAGATATGAATAGAAGATCAACTATATTGTTACGACTCTGTCTAGTCCTTTGATGACACTGGAACTGAGCATTAAAATTATTTTCGTATTTTTGGCTAGCGAACAGATTACTGTGGAAACCATCTAGAATATTCCTAGAAGAGGCTGCACTCTTCGGTAATCAATAGGTAACCATACATTTAGTGGCAGTATAACTTTGGAGTTATAGGGTAGTGATATAATTTGGAAGTAGAAGAATATTGTAGCATAATAGCATAGAACATAGAAGACATCATTAGTTTTTGGCTCACATTGATCCAATTATAGTTACATACACAGTGTTAGAGCATTTCGTTTTTGGGTGTTGTTATTTGTTATATACCGAAACAATTGCAAATTGCAAGTAAAAAGCATTGTTGAAGTTTTTGTGCAATTAAATATGATATGTGGGCCATAATTAGCAGTAGATCAATGATAGAAATGAGATTATTTCAGTTGTTAGTTGTTTCTATAAATATAGGCGTTAATGAAAAAGATATCAACATGTATAAGTGATTGTATGATTGAAATCCATTTAGAAAAAAAAAAGGTTCAATATTTTAGAATCTTCAGTTTCTAAGTACGGAACATGTAAAAATAATTTTAAAATATGAAAAAAGGGTATTTTAACTTGTTGTACTCCCATTTGTGACTGGTGAATATTCCGACTCAATACAAAGCACAACTTTTTTCGAAACTTTTGAGAACCACTGATTGTCCTCCGGGGTCAATAACCCCTCTAGTCGGAGCCGAGCGCTGAAAGTAAGAAAACACGCGTAACAAAAGACACAAAAAGCGCAGTCAATTTAACGATTGTTATCATATTGATAAAAAATCATTGGTGCTTGAATGAATTGACTATTTGTGATCCCCACATCCAAATGTTTTTTCCAATTTTCAAATTTAACTTTTTTGTGTAGAAGTGTAGAAGTACATAGACGAAATTACTCCCAAAATCCAACATATTCGTAAAAATACAATTTCGATCAAATGAAAAAAAAATCTGGCAAGTACCTGCTCTATTGAGTCGCGCGCTTATTCAAGCTCTGTAGAGAAAATCAATACATGCAATTTTGAAGTATATACTAACAACGTCATTGCAACAAAACGCACTTTGTTTCAATTGATTCGAGAAACGTTTCAGCAGTACTCATACTTTTAAGTTGAATTTTATACGGAATAAATATTTTTTCTCACTTACTATCAATTTTTTTCAAGAAATATTTCTGTTAATGGTGGTGCAACAAGTTAGTATATACCCTCAATTCATATAATACATAGGGTCGCTAAACAGTCTAAACTGGGGATGAAATGATTGAGCTGTTTTACACGGTCGCCATCTTGAATTTTTAAATACAATCATGCTTTTTTCATCTCTCAGAATTTAAGATCTCATCAACATGTATATGTACTGTACTTATTTATCTTCAATAGTTTGGTGGACTAGAAACGGTATTTTCCCTCAAAAATGGTTAGAGGTGCACCACTGAAATTTGAATGCTTTTTGATTTTCTGACATATATATTGCATTCGACACATTAGTGAATTCATCTGTTTTTTACATCTTGAATTTTTTCTTATAAAATCATTCCCCTTCAAATTTCTATGATCTAGGTTGAGTTAAAGATGAATGGACCATATACAGGTTTTTGGGGCTAATATTTATAGCTATTTATAGCCATCCATTCTTATAAAGTTCAAGGTTGTTTGTGGTGATATTTCTTTGGAATCCATAGGCTTCAGTTCTTAGTGAAATTTGTTGCGTAACTATAGAAATATGTCAAACTGCGTGAATGTCCATTGAAATGTACTAAAGAATACATTTTTGTAATCTCCATGAAATTTCCTACATTTTAGTTATAATTTGAAGTCAATACGAATAATTTAGATATTCCACGATTTTTAGGGGTATTGGCCTTGCGTGATTTTTTGAAATCGCAAAAATTTTGGCGTTCTCGAGATACAGCTTACTTTTTAATTCAAAGTCCTGGTAACTCGTGCAGAATTGAAAATATCCAAAATTTGATTTCATCTTGCTGTTTCTCTCCCTTTTAACTCATACACCTTACAAATTTTCTTAGGAAAATCTTTGATAAGTTTGCAGTGGTGGTTTTCCGGACCTCTGTAAAAATATCGAATTTTGACTTTGTTTTCATCATTGTATGGAAATTATCATCATGATATGTAATGAAGAATACATTTTTGTAATCTCCATGAAATTTTCCACATTTTGGTTATACTTTGAAGTCGATACGAATATTTTCGATATTCCACGATTTTTAGGGGTATTGGGCCTTGCGTGATTTTTTTACACCAAAAAAATATATTGACTTTCTCCTGGAAACCCTCCATACCCACCAAATCGGCCATTCTGAATCGATTGGCAATTAAAAAATGTTTCTATCTTTTGGCGTTCTCGAGATACAGAGTACTTTTTACTTCAAAGTCCTGTAACTCCTGCAGAATTGAAAATATCCAAAATTTGACTTTATCTTGCTGTTTCCCTTCCCTTTTTACTTGAAAATCTTTGATGAGTTTGTAGTTGTGGTTTTCCCCGACCTCTGTGAAACCCGCCCCCAAAATATCGAATTTTGACTTTGTTTTCATCATTGCATGGAAATTATCATCATGAAGTCTGATGAAGAATACATTTTTGTAATCTCCATGAAATTTTCCACATTATGGTTATAATTTGAAGTCGATACGAATATTTTCGATATTCGTCGATTTTTAGTCGTTTGGCTATGTTTGGCCAAAGCATGCAAATTTTATCGATATGAAGTTATATTAAATTCATAATCTCCGACCCCAAAAACCCTCTCATACCAATTTTGAATAGAATCGGACCATAATCACAGAGATCGTCGGCCATCTTAGAGCCGCCATTTTGATTTCATGAATTTTGACAGAAAAATCATAATTTTCGACCCCGAAAATCCCCACAAACCAATTTTGAATCGAATCGGACCATAAACACATCTCGTCCGCCATCTTGGAGCTGCTATTTTGTTTTTTTTCTAACAAAAATTCCATAATGTATTGTCACCGGAATTATGAACACCTACCAAATTTCAAGGTAATCGGAGGACGGGAAGTGGGTCAAATTTAACTTGTAAGATTTGATTACAAACCCACAGGCATCGGGGCAAGTGAAACTGAATAAAAGCTTGTAATAGTACTTCCTTAAATCCTTAGAATTTCTATGCTCAGCCTTTCTTGTGTGAGAATACCGTTTCTGATGTTCTTCCATATTTTTTTAATGTCTGTGGAATCAAAGTGATAATGCACAGCCATAATTTACAACCTGCTACCGGCCACAACATATTCGATTGGAACTCCCCAAATTTGAATGTTCCAGAATACCAGGGCCGAAGCCTTCAAAAATGGTAAAAAATGAAAAAAAATTACAGTAGGATGAAACCCATTAGAAAAGGAGGGGAATATGATAAAAATGAAAGGAAAAATAAATTACGGTCGATCCGAGTTCGGGAAGTGAGAGGGGGTGAGTTTTTAAGGGTAAAAAATGGTTTATCTTGATTTCCGGCGAAACTACAAGTCCTATGGAAAAAAGTTGTAGGTAATGAAAAGATCTACAACTTTTGTATCCACAATTTTTTCACATAACCTCAAAATTTAGGTGAAAAATTCAAATAACCAAGTTTTTGGTTTTTTATTTTATTTTTTTCAAAAAAAATTTTTTTTCTACGAAATTTGGTGAAAACTTACCTTATTATGTCCCAAATACACTGTGATTTATTTGATTTAAAATATTTATTTTTTCGCCTTATTTTAACTTAATATAAAAAAAGCACCCTAATTTTCAATCGAAAATTCTCGCGTCAAAATATCAGCTTTTTCCAAAAAGTCGGGAGGCTTTTTGTTCGTTAAAATCTCTACTTTCTGATGGTGTAAAAAAAATATACATTACTATAGTAAATGTTCTCAGAAAATGCAAAAAATTGAAAAAAACTCAAATTCGAATTTTTTTTTTTAATCATTATGTACAATTTTGAGCTATTTATTAAAATTTACACTTTAATTACTCAAAAAACGTAAGATTTCATGTTAAATTGATAAACGAAAAAATTGCAAATTGAAATATACTACTATAATTAACAAACAAATAAGTTAATAAAGTTAAGATTTAATAAGACATCTACAATATTTTGAAAAAGTTGTAGAATTTTCATTAAATAATATTTGTAGATGCCTATTTATTACTGTTTTAAGATAATTTATATACCTTAGTGACCTACGGTAAATTTTAGCCCATTGTAAGGTATTTCATAGAGAAGTGGGGACGGACCTAGGAGAAAAAATGGATTACAATTAATCAAATCTATTTATAAATGTAAAAAAGAAAAAATAACACTGAATCAATTAAGGTTTCAAAAATATCAATTGGCAAAAATTAAATCATCCTTCATTTTGGCAAACCTCCCACCCACAGAAGGAGCAGCAGAACAACATTGTTACAGAGCATATTATCAGCTTCAAACTTGGTTGGGTAACGAATTGACAGCAACAGATTGGGGCTGGAAGCAACACCAACGTGGCATTATGCCCGAATTTACAGAAAAGGATTTAATTCCGGAAGTATTTCTCAAAACTATTTGCTGCAGCTGTGAAACAGGATGTAACAGTTTAAAATGTGGCTGCCGAAAACATGGTTTAAAATGCACAAATTTATGCACTAATTGTCATGGTTCTGAAAATTGCTCCAATATGGAAGAAAAAATCTACGAGGAAGTAAATGATTCAGATGAAATTCTGGATGAAGAACCAATGCAGACTGGAAATAACATTGGAGACGAAGATGATGGTCTTGAAGATTTCGACGATCAACTAGAGTTGGAAAGGCTTGTCGAATCTAACGATGAAGAAATGTCTTCAAAGAGACAAAAACTAATGAATTACTGATTAGAATTTCAGATAAGGTATTTATAAATGACAAGATAACCGTTTTTGAAAAAAAAAATATAATGAATAATGTAATCAGAATTATGTATCTAAATTCAATAGTACGATTTACATGTATATTTATATTTTATGAGATTTTCTATGACATGTAATTCGAATTTAATAAATACACTTTTTAACTAAAAAAAATGCAGCAATCACATTTTTTTGATGAAATTGTACATAGTGATTAAATTTTTTTTTTCGAATTTGAGTTTTTTTCAATTTTTTGCATTTTCTGAGAACATTTACTATAGTAATGTATATTTTTTTTACACCATCAGAAAGTAGAGATTTCAACGAACAAAAAGCCTTCCAACTTTTTGGAAAAAGCTGATACTTTGACGCGAGAATTTTCGATTGAAAATTAGGGTGCTTTTTTGATATTAAGTTAAAATAAGGCGAAAAAATAAATATTTTAAATCAAATAAATTACAGTGTATTTGGGACATAATAATGTAAGTTTTCACCAAATAAAAAACCAAAAACTTGGTTATTTGAATTTTTCACCTAAATTTTGAGGTTATGTGAAAAAATTTGCCATTTAATTTTTTTCCATAGGACTTGTAATTTTGCCGGAAATCAAGATAAACCATTTTTTACCCTTAAAAACTCACCCCTTCCCACTTCCCGAACTCGGATCGACCGTAATTTATTTTTCCATTCATTTTTATCATATTCCCCTCCTTTTCTAATGGGTATCATCCTACTGTAATTTTTTTTGGTTTCAAAAATTATCGACCCTGGTCTAGAAATTTTGAGATAATAACACCGTTATCAGACTTTTTATCGACCCTGAATCTGTATTTGTGCCATATATTTTTCAATTGTTCTTGATGATCAACATACCTACTAGGAATGATGTGGAATTTCTATACTTGATATCTATGTAATAAAAAACAAATGGCTCGTGTTAACTAATTTTCAAGGTAGATTTATGTACCATCACCATCACCAGCCAGATAGTAAACAGGGTATTTCAAAAGATTTCACACAAATCCGAAAATAGTGGGATGTTTCCAGTTATTTTTTATTGAACGAATTGAGTCTTGAGTAATTTTTTGTCAAAAAGATCACGAAACACTTTGTTTTGCATCCATAGATCGATATTCGAAAAATGGTAAAAAAGTTTTTAAATTCTTGTATTTTTCGTGACAATGGATCACCGAATCACATACAATTTGAAAGGGCAAACATAGTCTTCCAAATCTTTTGTTATGACAAGATTGGCCAGATGGAAATCGCATCTGTTTGTATCTTGGCCACTCTTCCAACAATAAAAAAGTTTTTGATTTTGTAACATTGTTTTTGCTGGTTATTTTGATGTATAGAACATGTCAGTGGCTCTAAGAGTCCTTGCTGCTCTGAAACCAATTGAGACAATTATTTTTTTATGTAACCATTTCTATTCAGATTTTCAGATGATTCCAAAGCTGCTTTGGAGCTACACATCATGTTTATTTTGGAACATAAACTAACGACGAGTGACATTTTGAATGTCAATAAACACTGAGGCTGAATGTATTCATTTTAAGTCTTCCTTATTTCCGTAAGTTCTTAGACATCAAGGCCAATATTTTTTCACTGCTACTTCATAATATCCAATTATATTTTTTCAAATACGATTTGTACAATATCACGACAATTGTTTTGTATTACATTGGAAGAAAATTATACTTCCATAGCGAATTGTCAAATCGTTTTTGAAAAAAGTGAAGTTGTATAACGCAATTACATACAATATGTATCTAGTGTACTATACTGGCCTATTTTTTGATGAAAAAATGTACAATAACCGTGCGTTCAACAAAATGAAATTAATCAGGATAGCACTGAGCTTACTAATTCATGTTGTGATCTACATAAATATTTCATTGTTAAATTTTTTAACTGTTTACTCTGTAAGTACAATGAACTGACATAAAATCGTTGTTTTTTATCTATGATAATTTCCCTCTTCCATCAAAACCACCTTCATCAATAAGTTCCCACATAATACAAACACCGAGAAAAAACTTTAATAATCACTATCAAATCTTCATAAATAGCACCTGTATTGGGGACCGAGTCTCACTTTAATTGTCACTCGAAAAAAAAAAAAAAAGACCCTGACAGTGTTTAACTGCCATTATCAAAATTCAAAAATAAAGTAGTGCTGCCTACTATTGAGTAAGGTACTTACAGAAATGACACAAAGTTTTTGACCTAAATATACAGGGTGTTATGTAATAAGTGTCCGATATTTAACAGGACGATTCCTCAGTTATTTATAAGGTGAAAAGTTCATATAACCATGGGCCTTTATTTTGTATATGTTGTTATATCATGTTAAAAATTTATTTTTATTTTGGTTTTTCGTGAATAATTTTTAAAATAATGTCGATATTTGGACGAAAATTGGTATTTGGTCTTTCAAATTTGATCTTAGTTTGGCCCTTAATTTTAGGGGGCGCCGCCTACTTTTAATTTGCAAATAAATAATTTCCAAGCTGATCACGACATTTGCATTGAACTCACGGTATTCTGGAATAAAAGTATGAAGCATTCATAGCAAAAACTTGGAACAAACTTGATATCTCTTATATCAAGAGCATCATTGTTCACATTCCACTTGATCCAAGAAAAGTGTTTCTCAATAAAAGGCAAATATTCTTGACTCAACCAATCCACATTATTCAACAAAGACTGTACATTCGGCACGAAGCTTTCTTTTTCCAAGTTATCAAGCAGATTAAAAAAAAAACTTTATTTGATTGGAATGCCATTTTCTCGAATCAATTGAAATGCACTAAGAAAGAATTGTCTTCACACTTGGATTTCGGAATTTGATCAAATATTTTTTCAATAATATAAATACATATTATCAACCCACAAAATATATTTGGTCGAATTAACCAAAAATGTGAAGTAAAAATATCTCATTTGATTCGACAGTTGGGTTTTTGGAGAAGCTGGATCGATTATAAAAGAAGACAACAAACGTATATTCCATATTTATTTTATATTTCACAAGTGTTCTCGATTAATTGTGTACTATATTGAGAGGTATATTGTGTAGTGCTAGTAGAATAGAAGAGGATGCAGGTAGGGATTGTAGGAAAAAGTCTTTAGGGTAGGGATTAGGAAAGGCGAGGTTTCGCCATGGTCGAAAAGATACATTACGTAGTATATCACATCTTTATATATTGTAAATCTCGGCGGGACGTGGCGTGGGGAGTTTTTAGGATGGGTCTGAAGCGGAAAAAAATTACAGTAATTAAATTTTGAATCGCAGTGATACAGTAAGTACAGTAACAAGGTATCGAACATCCATTTGGATATTGTTGCATATTTACTTATGAAAAGTATTCTCTGACTTAGAACTAGATGGTAATCTTCTTCGCCCACCAATCTGGATTTGAGAAACTGTGCATATATATAACTGTGTTCTGAGGTACATAACTGTGTTCTGAGGTACAGCCCATCTTAGCAATAAACGATTTGTTCACACAAGCATTGTCCCATGAGAAGGAATGATAATACACCGCTTCAAAAAGGTATATGTTGAGAAAAAACTGAGTATTGTTAAGGACGATATACTTGGCCATGTCTGCTATGTAGTAGATCATCCAAAATTAATTTGTGCCTCTATTGTGCTCGACCTTGTTTCAAAGATTTACCATATAAAATTGGTTATTAAGCTACTAATCCAAGTTTGAGCGAATTCCTTCTACATAGCTTTTTCACGAGCAAGTTAACATATGGCGTATTGGAAAAGATGTTCTATACCACTCAAGATAGAGAAATGAACATGCATGTTGGTAGTAGTTGTTTGAAGTTTGGAAATAACTTTCTGCAAGAAAATATTCCCTAACGAAAATAATTGAAATTGTCCACCAGTATCGATGTATGTTTTCCATGTAGTGGAATAAATTGACAGTGTATATTATAACTATACCTGCATTCAACAGTTTAGTGAATATTGGCAATCGTTTTTTTGGTTGTCATGAACGGATCGGATAGAAAAACAAAATAATCCAGGGACGTAACAACTTTTTCGAATTTTTACAAAAAAAAAAAAAAAATTGAAAATGGTAAGCCTAATCATGAAAATATTCCAGTGACACTAAGGAAATGCAAGAGCTGTGAAGAGAGTGTACAAAGTAGATGACAAATGTAAACGGCCTGAATTGTTATCGAAATCAAGAACAATGACGTAGTTCTCCTGTTTGCAACGGATGGAAGAATTTATTTTTTCCATTTTGTCAGGTGATCATCGTAAAAGGGAAAATACAGAAGCAGAACTTTCCTCAATCATTCATTTGGCTCTTTGACTAATAAATTTCCAGAAAATATTCTGAATGCTTTAATGTTGTTTGGAATATGTCAATGACATTCCTGATAGATTTGTCGTAGTAATACAATGATCAATCCCAAGGGAATACATATTGTATGACATCAATTTTGAAAATGAAACAATTTTATGCAATAAAGAAATGGTTACGGATGTGTCATTGTATACAAGGTGAGTATAAACAGATGGCAGATACGTATCCACAAAAATTGATTATATTTTCGACGTTGCTTCTATTCAATGTTCTCTTAAAGTTCTGATCAGTGTAATTCTATGAATAAGTCGTCTGATATCTTTTGAAATTCAGAAATATTTACGGTCGTTCTCTTTTTTTAAATGATAAAATCAAGTGCTATGGAATTGATGATTCTTCTGAAAATTTTGGACGTATTATTAATCTAGAAGCGAATATAATGTAGACAAAAATAGGTTTTCTGCTTAATGATTTCTCCTTTAACGATCATACCCTAAAAAAATTGTTAAACCTACTTACATTAAAATCCGCTGCACACGACAGATCTCCGTTTGATTTTTGATATAATTTTGATCTGTTTGATTCACGCACAGCTACAGCTCTTTATCTCAAACATAATATTTTCATTATTATTCTTATCATCTTCGATTTTTAATAAAGTGAATATTTCGTGTTTTTTTGGGAAATAAATCAATGATTTCATAAAATTACTAGACTCCTAGAGTTGCTTAGTATTAATCAATAAATAGTTTGGTTCTCGAAGATATCCTGGGAGAAATGAAAAAAAAAACAATTACCAACTTTTCATCGATATTTCAAATATCTTTCCACTATTCACTAAGTTCATTACTATCACATAATTTTATTCCACTAATGGTTCATTTAGTCAACATCTATTCCATATAAAAAACGTATAGCTGTAAAGAATCGAGCAACTAATTTCAGCATATTTTTTGAGGAACGGACAAACAGTCTGCTGAATCGAACTTAAGCACCATAAATTTATTCGTAAATTCTGGTTGTCCGCACACAAAAGGATATTACATACTATATTTTCTCAAACTGACCCGTAAATGTACGACGATAATACTCCGTGTACTGTAATTTTTTTTCTTATCATCCCATCGGTTTAGTCGGGTAAAAAAGACTTGGACCCTAGAAATTTGTTCTCGAAACTAACTAAATTTAGTAACAAAATCAAATTTGTTCTAAACTAACATTTTTATAAAAATATCAATAAATTCATTTGAGCATATTTTATAGTATCCTTGATCACACTCGAAAAACTCATCATTTGGTAACGGTGAGTAGGTACGACAGAATCTAGCTTTGTGTCGTTTGTGTGCGCAATATACACTAATATTCATTTATCCTGGCGAAAGTCGGCGCAAGATGTCATTAAACCCGGTTGACTCTATTGGTTCGTTGTTATGACCATAGGCGTGTATGTTATTTGCATTTATTTTTCATATCAGTTTATCGCACCACAGCACAAATCAAACTAACATACACGCCGCTGTCTACAGCGGAGTGGGCGTTAACTATATGAAATCGGTGTTGTGCGCATCCAACCTTCTCGCCTGATTGAAAGGCGACTACTGTGACAAAGAGCCTGTAGTTCTAACTGATAAAGGGGTTAGTTACAGCTCGACAAGCACAAGAAAAGGTAAGAACTGGGCACACTGATAACGGCTCATTATTATTCTGTTTTTCACTGATCGAACATATCTAACCAACCCTGTAAAATGGATTTCAGATAGAAAGTTGAAGATGAAATATTGTCAAGTTCAGTCATGTCAAGTTCAGTCATCACACCCCTTCGTGGTCACTTTGGAAACCTGCAGAACATCACTTTCCAAAGACTCGTTCATCCAACGAACAGCGAGGCTTTGGAACTCATTGCCTAGGGAGGTGTTCCTCGAGGCATACAACCTTCAGAAATTTAAGAAGAACACCAACTCCTACCTTCTTTCCCTAGGTTCCCACGATGTTCTCTGAACATTACAGGATATCCCTTTTCGTGGGAACCAGAACATAAAAAAAAAAAAAAAAAATTGAACTGGCACACTCGGGAAGTTATCGCAAATATTATTTTTTTATGTAGAGGGAGGCAGAGGTGAATGCCCCTATATTAGACCTGTATAAGTTCAGGGAATTGTTGCATTTTCCACGTGATACGTTCTTAAAGTAATTTCCATGCTTTGTTTAGAGCCGTGTTATATCTTTATTGAAGCATTATTTCACACCGTTCTTACAAAGTATGTAAAATATAAAAAAAACATTATTTTACACAATGTCCCAACTCTCAACATTCCTGGCGCTATTGTCATCCTTTTCCAATGGGAATAACTATTCTACTCTTGCCTAGCTGTGAAGTTTTCTGGAGAACAGTTGAAATACTCGTCGCCAATTTTCAGCATGATAAAGGATAAGTCCGGGGGAGATGGCCGTAAGGTATAGTTGGCCACACTGTATTAGTTCCTAAAATAAATAACAGATGGCGATACTTATTTCTTAGTTCAGAGTGGCCCATTTCCGTAATGAAAAAACAAAACACCGAGTTTATTTCATTTATTCAAAACGACAATTGTTAAGGTAAGTTGTCAAGCTTTAAGAAAACGTAATTATTTCCGAAAACAATTGTGTTTTTTAACTTTATGGTAGAGCAAATGTAATATACTTCAACGTAACCTCAACATTTATTTTTTGTTTGTAACTATTGTACCTATGTGATGTATGGCCATCTGCCCCAGACCATTGGGAGAGTTGGCCATAACTGTTGAGGGAAAGATGGCCATAAAGTTAAACACTTTTATTAAGATTATTCGGTTTTGTTTTTTTTTTACTTTACACTAATGAACGTGACGATGAAATAGTATGGGATGACTAATTTTATTTCGTTTTTGATGCCAAACATGCACAAAAGGAAGGCTATTAGCGTTCGCGTCTTTGTACTGGAGAGGCATTGAAAGCTGCAATAAGTATTTTATTATAATTATTCAAAGAGATAAACAAAGTTTACTTAGTGATGGCTTATTTTGTTTATTTTATTTCTCTTATTTATTTATGAGGTTTTAAAAAAGTATGGCCATCTATCCCGGACTATTAGAACGTTGAACTACTTTTATGTCATTTCAGTAAGAATACCCTTTCCTTTCCGGAAAAAAAAACAACATTGATCGCAGTAGCCCCAGCAGAAATTCAAAGTAATGTGGTAATTTCTTATTCTTTTTGAAATGCTTTTCTGAAAACAATCTGTGGAATGTACTCCAAGTATATGACAATAAATCAATAAATCGAAAAGCTTTTATTTCGTGTTTTATATGGCTAATAAGACACTCGCACAATGAATAACTATTATGTAGTAGTACGGGAGGTTGAAAAACTTCGAGATGCTTTGTGCTCTAACACCTGAAGCTTAATATTTTTCAGCTAGTTGCGATCTGAGACATTTTGATTACATAATCTGGAGTTTGGAACGAAAATGAATTTCACAACTCAATTGTGTAGCCAATCTAATGCAATTATTTCAAAACGACACCATGGCAACGAAAAAATTATACTGGAATTTTTTCACTTAGTAGGGTTTCCGAAACATCTTGACTTTAATGACATATAGGCTCACAAACCTCAGAGTTGTATGCAGAAGCTTTGTTTGATTGGGAGATGTATTCTTTAGGAATCCTTGACACAGTTCTCAGTAAATGTGTGGTCTGGAATTGTTGGCTATATTTTAATTGAGTGATTTTCCTGCTAGGAATATGGAATAGGCATACTTTTCGCCTGTTTCTCGAAATTTTGATGAAAGGTTATTGTATTCAAATAAAGTGCAAATATGGAAATAATAGTGTTTTGGAAAAAGGTTTTTTTTAATTGGAACATTCAAAGGTAGAACTAGAATGAATATTTTTTCAAATGAAAGTGTTTTAATGCCCTTTCAGTATCTATTATGTAAAGAGGCTTCAAATATATCGAAAAAACACCGTTTGAAATATAAAACGGTGCAGCCTATCAAACCATAGGGTTATAGTTTGAAGATCTAGGATGTTCTCAATTGAAGAGATACCATATCTAATGAACAACGATTTGTCTGATAGGGAACCGTAGAATTATAGAAATCATTATTTGATGCTGATGATATATTTTGGTTTTGTTCTTGTACTACTTCCCATTTGAAGGAGGCGCAATATTAAATCGGTTGGAACACAATAAGCGTTCATATGACTGATCCATTTGTTATAGCTACTTATCGTTACCATGTTGTGAATTGACTGTGAATTTTGGATATTTGCTTGGGGTACGCTAAGTATGAATGATGAGTTGTACGTTTCTTGAGTCTCAGCAGTTTTTTTAATACGAAGAACTATTTCGGAGAAAAAGTTGGAAACCCAGTGAAAAATAATATAAACTTTGACACAATTTCATTTATCCTGGATTCCAGAATTTGAAATAAACTATAATTCGAGATCATTTTGCTAAACTATGACTAGAACTTCTAGAGAAGCTTCATACGAAATTATACAAAAAAATATATGTTCTATGCAGTGTTCCTGAACATTGTTGCATCCAAAATCTTATATATGGTCCAAAGAAGAATGATAACAGAAATTGATGTCCTTTGGAGCTGTGAATGTTCAAGGAACACTGAGATGAGAAAAACGAACCGTTTGCACAATTTGATGTCTATTGGCGCCTTAAGTAGTATTCAATAACTCAGTATGAATTACTAAAAGCTTCTCGTGTAATTCTATTAAGGCTACGCTAATCTACGTGCTACCAGATCGTATCACAGCCAACAGAAAAACCGTGCAAGCGGCTTATGAAGTTACCCTAAAATTTAGTTAGTAAGAGAAATTTATAGTAGCCTAACCGAAACCATCCAACTTTTTTACCCAGCTTTTAGTGAGATGAACCATAATTTTTCGTTATTATTACACAACACTAATTTTTTAGAAGTGAGCGACTATGAGGTCCAGTCCAGAGTTATGATTGCTATCGTACAAAGTGAACATGTGCCGAAAACTGATTTTTGCAAAACACATTTCGCAACGTCCTGTGTTTTTGGGGTTTTGTGGCGCTGTGGCCCTAAATGCGGTCACATGTCACCGTGCACTGTGCGAGGAATGATCCGAAGAATCGGCTTTAGGCGTCGGCCGTGGCAATCTTGCTTCAGACGCCCTGTATAGTCGACCGTCGCCCGCCGAGGTTATTGTCGACTGTCGAGTCTCTCGTTAGGCCGCCTTGGTTGAAACTGGGGACGGCGTTAACCGTCCTGGTCCCTAAACAAAAAAAAAACACAATTTTAATCAACAACACCAAAAGACGTGAAATAATCTCAAAATTATTGGTTAAAATAGATTAAATAATACAGATCTTATTTTTGACTGTCTGATATTCAGAGAGGCATACCGGCAACAGCACCGTGCCAACTCCTCACTTTCTCCATACAATACAGGGTGAGGAGTACTTTGACAAACTTCAGGAGGTGATTCCTCACAATATACTAAAATGAATTGTCCAAACTTTTCGAGATACTGACCTTAATTAAACGAAAATTGGTATTGAGACGTTTTTTGAGGTGTCAAATTCGAACCTGATGTTATTATTGCTCTTACTCGTAGGGGGCGCCACCTACACGTCTTTTTCTTTTTTAAGAATTAATAACTTTTTTGAGCGTTCTTCTAGCAGATTTTCCAGTGGAAAAATCAATTCCTCTATCATATCTACGTAAAAAAGCTACCCTTGTTACAAGTCGCTATAAGCAACCGTTTTCTAGATATTTGGACTTGAAAATTTCAAGTCGATTATTTGATAATCGATGCGTGTTGAAGTTATTACCATTATATTGCTTTTTTCACAAGAATGCTTAGGAAATGAATTTGACATTTAAGTCAGTAGTTTTGGTTTTTTGTAGGGGGCGCCACCTATTCTATTTATTTTTACTCGTTTGAAATAGTTATTTTTGTATCAAGGGTGCAAAATCTGTATTTGTTTTAATAAAATTTGCAAGAAATATCAACATTTTATTTCAAGAAATTTTGAATATGTAGAAAAAAATAAAATGAAGGAAACTAAATTGTATTCAAATAAATTGTTCAAAGTATCCACCTTCAGCGAAGATACAGGCATTCAGTCTTCTAGTCATTGAATCTCGTACCCGCTCAAAAATTATTGGTGTGTTTCTTATCGTTTCAAAGGCGTCTACTATTCGGTTTCTTAGATCTTCCTCGTTCGCTACTGGAGTTTTATAAACTAGTGACTTCAAATGTCCCCAAAAATAAAAATCTAGCGGGTTTAGATCTGGGGACCTTGGTTTCCTTGCCTGGTTAGGTTCTTCTACACCCGTATCGATCCATCGATTTGGATAGACAGTGTTAAGGAATTCCCTAGCTACAACTCTAAAATGAGCCCCGTCATGCATAAACCACATGCGGATACGAATTTCTAATGGTACATTCTGAAGTAGTCCCGGCAATTCATTTTCTAAAAAGTCTCTGTAAGTTGCGTTATTCAGTCGGAACGGAAGAAAGAAAGGACCTATCAAGTAATTATCAATTATTTCCGCCCATACATTTACAGAAAATTGATACTGATAATGTCTTTCACTAACTTCGTGCGGATTTTCCAGAGCCCAAACATGGTTGATATGAAAGTTTGTGATAGCAGTTCGGGAGAAGTTTGCCTCGTCCGTGAAGAGTGTTTATCTTAAAAATTGAGGATTTCCAGCCAATTTTCTCAAAAACCACTGACACATAGTTGGGGAAAGTCTCGTGGCAAAAGAGCTTGTAACCTTTGAATATGGTATGGATAAAATTGTTGATCGTGATTATTCTCCAAACTAGATTCTCCTCGAGAGCGTTCAAAACAGCTTCTTTCAATTCTGGGGTTCGGACTGCTCGTGGTCTTCCAATAATATCAGCTGCCCTCTTGAAGCTACCTGTTTCTGCCAAACGACGGGGCAGACTGGTAAATGTTGGAGCTGAAGGCAGTACTCGATTAGAAAATCGCTCCTGGTAAATACGTCTTGCTTCGCGCGCATTGCCATCCGCAAGGCCATAAACGAAATGCATAACGGCTAAATGAGAATTATTGTTTAAATAATCCATTTTTTCAAAATTAGTGTTTTAGAACTCACAGAAACTTCAACAAAACAACAAAACGTTTAACTGTCACATAATATGAAATTAGCAAAACTACTCACTTAAACGTCAAATTCATTTCCCAAGCAATCTTGTGAAAAATGCAAAATAATGGTAATAACTTCAACACGCATCGATTACCAAATAATCGAGTTGAAATTTTCAAGTCCAAATATCTAGAAAACGGTTGCTTATAGCGACTTGTAACAGGGGTAGCATTTTTACATAGATATGATAGAGGAATTGATTTTTTTACTGAAAAATGTGCTAGAAGTACGCTCAAAAAAGTTATGGATCTTCAAAAAAGAAAAAGACGTGTAGGTGACGCCCCCTACGAGTAAGAGCAATAATAACATCAGGTTCGAATTCGACACCTCAAAAAACACCAATTTTCGTTTAATTAAAGTCAGTATTTCGAAAGTTATTTAAAAAAACGAAAATAAAAATAAAACTTTAACACCCTGTACCTTGGAAACGAAGCGTTTCAGGACATATATTTATTTGGACAATTCATATTAGAATATTGTGAAGAATCACCTCCTGAAGTTTGTCAAAGTACTTCTGACTGACCCTGTATAATAGTGGACAGAAAAAAAACTGTATGTCTTTAACGATTATGGCCTAACGTAAGAACATTTTAATGAAAGATATTTTCGAAATCAGAAGATATGTTAGTTGAAAAGGGAAACATTCTCAATTGAATATTGAATAGAAAGATTTTTCTGTGAATTGAAAAATCCACGATATGTTAGTATTTTAAAGAATCCGTTTGGGTATCATAATAAGAATATAAGCAACATCTAGTAAAACAGGGCTGGTTCCATTCACAAGGAGGCGAAAGTACGTATTGAATGGAATTCAGACTACTTTTTCCAAATTAGGCAAACACTTGGGCGTTATAATCGTCCGAAAACTAACATGGAACATTCGCAGGTAATATCCCTAGACTATGACAAATAGCCGACTATTATTTTCGTCATAATTCTTCGAGAGTACCTTGTCTGTCGAGATAATTTGATGAGACCATATGAACATTAATAATCTGAATAACGCCCGAGAGCTTTAGCTCGAGGGAGTTATTCTTTGATTATTAATGTTCATATGGTCGAATTTGATTGTCTCGAAATACAGATTGCTCCAGATATATTAAAGAAAATAATAGTCTCTTTTTGCCATAGTCGAGTGATATTCAGAAAGATTATTTCGTGAACACCACAAACTCATTCGGTAAGATTACGGTCATATTTGTCAATTTCGCTAATGTGAAAATAAGCCAGTCATTCATATACGTTTATCAACATTTAATAGAGCACTGCCAGTGACGTGATCTGACAGTTGTCAAACAGCTGATGAGGGGACAAGCAAAGCTTTTTTCCATTAGAGTACGTGTGTCTTTCTTGTGAATTTTCTCCGAAAAACGATATCCTAAAAAAATATTCTTGACATTGTTGTGATCCTTAGTTCATACTGAATATTGTGAAATAAGTGCAAAAGTCTATAGAGGTGTTATAAACATGGAATTTTCAGTTCAAAAATACGTTGTCATCATAATAACACACCAAAATAGTTTGTTTTTTTAGATTTGATGAGGTTCATCATGAAATTTTGTGCTGTTATGGTTGTAGTAACCGATCCAATCAGGACGAGCACGTGAGATTTATCCGATTTCCTTCCAGAGGCATAATTAGGAAATAATTAGCAAAATTATTGGATTTTTCAATAGAAAAAGGAATCTTACACTATATTAACAATAATATGTTCACTTAATGTCTACAAAATTTATAAAAATCACAACAAATCTTCAACAAACACAAAAAAACAATGATCTCCACACACACACTCAAATGCTTTGTTGCTCCCGATCAGCTGATGACCGTGACGTCAGTTGACAGTGCTCTATTCAACTTACTTTTTACAACCACGAATTACTCATACACAACAAGAACCATGTCTCCAGACAGACTCTTTACTTTTTTGGTATTTTCTGTGATGGATTTGTTCACTAATTTCCCTAGTGGAACATAAACCAAAACGAGAAATTTTCAATTTTGAGTCGAATTTTGACATTCACCATAGCACTCTTATACAATCGAAAAAAATAGCCGCTCATATGTCTTTATTTACCGGAATAGTCGATCATATTGCATGTCATGTGACTAAATTCATGACTTTTTATAGGTGGAGCCATGTGTGTATGAAATAATCACATCATTCTCATTATTTCCGTGGCTACAGCGGCAAGCTGGACGTGATGCAGAGTATTTGGCAGCAATAGAGGTAATGCATAACCTTAATTCCGCCACTGCAGTTGTGTGCAATGAAGGAAGCAGCAATGAGTGCCTTTAGACTGCACTAGACATCAAACTTGAAAGCTGTTATGTATGCTATCGAGTTCTCATAGTACAGAGTTTTTGGCTGAGGAATAATCCCATTTTGACCGTATCAGAGTCTTATGGATTCTCATCAGACAGGTGTAGTATGCTCCCCAATTTTTGTTTGCCAGGGTTCTCATCAGATTAAGTCCATTCTGGAAGGATGTTTTCAAATTCTTTATGTGAGATTTCCAGTTTAATTTCCTATCGAATGTCATTCCAAAGACTTTCATATTCTTTACATACTCCAGTGGGTGAGAGTTAATTCTGATAGATGTATATTGTGTTCTAGCGATTGCAATGCATTTCGTTTTCTGTTGGTAGAAATAGAATCCTGCAGATTGATTTTTTTATATTATTCAGTGCTTTTTGTAAGTTGTTCTGCATTGAGTGGATATTTTTCCCCTTTGTGGATATTATAAGTGTCCAATACCTGGTTGTTTAATGCATTATCCTTCAAATAAAAACTCTGCAAAAGCGAATTTCATATATACTAACAACAAAATTGATTCGACTTGAAAATTAAATACTGTTACATTATTTGACATGGAAAAATTCACAACTTTTTCTATTGCAATCTTTAATGACACAACCCATTTGTATTTACGCTGATGGATTAGCAGTTGGCTCATCCTCAGACACGAATTATTACCTCTCTACTTGCATTAGTGTTTCTTGTCATGTTCTGTGTATTACGATTTTTATAAAAATTGTTTGTTTTTTATCATGCTCATTTCACAAATAATAATGAAATTTCAAAATAATGTACTAATGTACTCATTAATTTTCAAACAAATTCGTCGTATGAAATGCAAATACTTATTTTTAATAATTCAAGCGAATGGCGAAATCACTGTGTGCGCCACTGTACGTACTTACGGCACATATTCACCCAAAGGTGGTTGGTCTGTTTTTAAAAATAGAGTTGACGAGGCTCACACTTGAATGATAAATGCCATACTGAACTGGGAACTATAATTAGAGTCATGTTCTATGGCTATTATCACGAATAAATCGATTTTGCTTTGACAGCACACAGCATTTAAGACAGCGTGTTTAGTACTTTGACTCTACAATACAGTACCTGAACAACTTAGAAATTAAAACAAGTAATCCTTCCTGTTCATAGGAATAAAATAAAATAGTAATATGAACTAAAAAGTTAAAAATAGTTAGACCAAAAAATTTACTCCTATATAAAAAAAGCGTGAGGTGTTTGATATCAGTTATCTTAATATAAGAATAACTCTATTCAGGAAAAAAAATACAGTTTACAGTGATAGGAAAAACAAATGAAGTAAATGAATAAAGTTTCGTGATAGACTAGGAGGAATCGGCGCATGAGTACCGAAAACTATTCTACCTAATTTTTTTATACGATCCTCTTCAAATTGCCCTACTGATGATATAAATGCATGTTGCCATGGGGCAACCCCGTGCCATATTGTTTAAACCGAAATTGTTTAAACAATTGCAAGGAATTGTTATTTTCCAACCGAACAATTTTTTTTAATATTTTTTATTGAAATACAAATAAAAAAGATCCCATGACTTTTCACGATAAAGTTAAAAAAATTTGAGATTTGAATTTCCAAAAATCTCAAATTTGGGTACTTTTGACCCATAAAAATTATATAAAAGAAAGAATAAAATATAAAAACAATAACTAATAATAATTATTAGTTAGTGACTAACTTTCAAACACCCTGTATGCGTTAAAAAAATATCATAACATTTGTTCATTGCGCTACATTTAAAAAAAAATTCTAAAAAAGAGGAAAAAATGCCAATTCCGAAAAAAGCATAGCTTTATTTTAAACAAAAATAACGTTGCAACAAATCTACATTTTGAAGATTAAACATAACAGAAAATAAAAAATAAAAGAATTTTCTTTATTCGCGTCTAATTAAGCTAGAACATGATCATTTCTCGACTCTTCTGATGAATTCTTGATAATAATAATAAAATCAAGCAGTCTGTGCGTATCGTTTAATTTAGTAAATAATAAAAAAAAATTGTATCTAATTCTTTTTGTTTAACTTAATACAATTTGTTATAACGTTATTTTTGTTTAAAATAAAGATATGCTTTTTTCGGAATGGGCATTTTTCCTCTTTTTCATATTTTTTTTTAAATGTAGCGCAATGAACAAATGTTATGATAATTTTTTTACGCATACAGGGTGTTTGAAAGTTAGTAATTGATAATAATAATTTGTCCCAAATACGGACATGTCCTCTCGTTTTTCAATAAGGTTGGGATCCAGAAATTAGGAGAATAAGAAATAGTTGATGATTTTATGGATTAAAGCTGGAAAACTACCATTTGAGAACAAAATAAAAATTTGTGCCACCTCATTATCGAAACATCTAGATTTGACTCAAGTTAATAAGTAAAAAAGTTATATGCGGAAACACCAACTACATTTAGTCTTACTTATTTTTTTCTGCTCTTTCCAAATTTGATAAAATTTTGAAATATTGATATACAGGGTGTTGTTTCGACTACACCACTGTGGACAAAGAACATACGAACCAAATATTACAAAAATGTATAGGGTGGTTCATAAGTTATGATTAATTGAAACAATGGGGAAATTAATAAATCACCCTGTATCTTGGTTATAAAGAACGATAAACCCATAAAATATAGGTTATTTAGAAGCACCTCGGTATCCTCCATCTACCCTTACTGTATGCGCATTTCCCAATGAATAACCCTGTATAAATGCACTAAAAAAGAAAAAATAATTTCTTTAATTGTTTGACCTAGGTTATTCCATGAGTAGTAGATTCAAAAGCTTCCCGCGAATATAAAATAGGTATTCTTGCGCGGCAAGATTTTGAATCTGCAACTCCCAGAAGAATAACCTAGGTCAAACAATTAAATAAATAATTTTTTCCTTTTCAGTGCATTTGTATAAAAGCTTGTCTTAATTTTTTCATCCATTTTTATTTTACAAATTTTTTTTTTTTTGATTGCGTTCAAATCCGAAATGGATTACTAGAGCGTAGGACTCAAATAAGATATTGCACAAAGAAGCGTTACATTTTTCTTTTTCAATACACCAATTAATTTTTATTTCTTTGGAAATATGAACAGGATGTTCATTAAATCAAATGTGGAATCAACCATCTGCGCTGAAACTCAGGAAAACACAAACATTCTCAACTGAAAATAATATTTTTCCGTGTATGGAAAAATCAACAATTTAAAATTATTTTGGGTCCATTCAAAAATATACTTTTGAACTTTCTTAGAGCTCTAAGCAGTCTCCGGGTGCTCTGCGAAATTTATGTTTACACCAATTTATCAGAATCAACCGAATCCAATAAAATTTGTATGTTTCAGAAGAAATTTATAAATAGTTTTTTTATGAAACAATACATCTCTAAACTCAATCTCAAGGGCATGGAGATGAAAAGGCATGAGACCTGCAGCAGGTGGATAGACTGCACGCTAAGAAGAAGAATAATCTACTCCTCTCTAGTGGGAGCAACACTGGCAGCTAAGGTCACCAGGGGCTGTTCGCAGGGGGGTGTACTGTCCACACTGCTCTGGAACCTGGTGGTGGAAGACCAGCTAATCACACTAGAAAGGAATGAACAAAAAACACTTGGGAACGCAGACGACATAGTCATCATAGTCCAAGGAAAATTCAACACCACAGTTAGAGAGATGATGCAAACGGCCCTGAATCTGGTCAGTACATGGATAAATGGAGAGGGTTTACATATCAGCCCCTCTGAATCAACCATAGTAGCTTTTACCCGAAGAAGGAAGCTAGAGGGCCTGAGACCTCTAATCCTCCAAGGGACCAACATCCAGCTGTCAAGGGACGTTAAATATTTCGGGGTAATCCTAGACTCGAAATTAACATGGAACCAACAACTGGCGAAAGTAAAGAAGAAAGCTTAGGTGATACTAATGGTAGCCAGACGAGCACACGGATAAACATGGGGGCTAAGTCCCAAAATGGTGTATTGGACATACAATACTGTGGTGAAACCCCTGATCACCTATGCATCTTTGGTATGGTGGACACAGATAACCCAAAATAGCTAAGGCTGAGTTGAGCAAGGTACAGACACTTGCCTGCCTCAGCATAACGGGGGCTATGAAAACAACACCAAGAGCAGCCATGGAAGCACTACTGGACCTTCCACTGATTGACATAACAATCATGGGGGAAGGCAAGAATGGGACTTCTAAAGCTACAAAATAGAGCAACGATCGGTCAAACAAGATAAAGAAAAGTGGCAGGCAACATTCTTGAAATGAAACCAACGGACCACACAACTCCTAGATACTTCTTTGACACGAACTCCGAAGTGATCATACAAGACCGAAGGGAATGGACAGACGACACCAACGAGAGCAAACCTGGACAGAGGATCTGATACACAGATGTATCAAAGGCCAAGGAAGGAACTGGTGCTGGTGTACAGGGTGAGTCAGAAATACTTCAGGAGGTGATTCCTTACAATATTCTAATATGACTTGTCCAAATAAATATATGTCCGAAAACGCTTCGTTTCCAAGATACAGGGTGTTGAAGTTTTATTTTTATTTTCGTTTTTTTCAAATAACTTTCGAAATACTGACTTTAATCAAACGAAAATTGGTATTGGGGAGTTTTTTGAGGTGTCGAATTCGTGTTATTATCGCTCTTACTCGTAGGGGGCGCCACCTACACGTCTTTATCTTTTTTGAAGATTCATAACTTTTTTGAGCGTTCTTCTAGCACATTTCTCAGTGGAAAAATCAATGTCTCCATCATATCTACGCAAAAAAACTACTCCTGTTACAAGTCGCTATGAGCAACCGTTTTCTAGATATGTGGACTTGAAAACTTCGAGTCGATTATTTGATAATCGATGCGTGTTGAAGTTATTACCATTATTTTTCATTTCTCAAAAGAATGCTTAGGAAATGAATTTGACGTTCAAGTAAGTAGTTTTTTTTGTAGGGGGCGCCACTGAAAGAAGAAATCCCTAACTGAGCACCTCACTGGGAATAAACACTTCCGTATTCCAAGCGGAAATGCACGCAACCTTGCAATGCGTAAGAGGAAACAACGTGAGGGAAGTGTGCAACGCACGGATCAAAATATGCTCAGACACGAACCCAAAGAACTCAGTGCCCTCGAAGAATACAGTAGCCAACCGGTGAAGAACCTGTACAGACTGGTACAGGGGACTAGAGTTACGGAGTGGGTACTGTAAAACAAAAATAAATTAATAATTGTGCACACCGTTTTATCAAAAATTCTTATCCAAAATTTCTATAAATCATGCCGATTTAAATCCTATTGAGTTAATTTGGGCATGTTCAAAACAATATGTGGCTGGTTATGATGTGGATTTCAACTGTTGGTGGCTTGTGGGTTGTTTTACGAGCAAAATGTGAACACGGTAACATTTTTTTTCATGGAGAAAGAACTAGTTTTGGATTTAGAGGTAGACGGGATAATAATAAACTTGGAGGATGACTACGGTAGGCAGTGTTGATAGGAATCATCAATCACCTGATCTGAGCAAAAACTGGAAATTAGTTAACCTTCGAATTCTATCATGATCAATGGAACTATTTGTCCTTAACAATTACCTTAAGACATACGCTATCAGAGATAGGTAGAGACCATAATATAAAAAGTTGAAATAAATATGTATTTTCTGCTGTTGGCTAATTTCAATTTTCCATAGTTATTTTCATGCCCCTGCCTCTGACTGGTCGGACCACCCCTGTTTTTTAAATCTTCCGCGATCCACTCGAGTAATGAGGTTGTCGGCGGCAGAATTGTGCTCCTCTATTTCCGAATCGATTGAACGTGTTTTTTTGAAGGAATTGATAAATTGAGCGTCAAAGCCAGTGGAATAAAAAGCTTTTAAAAATCGGAAATAAAGCAGATGGAAAATCAATGCATTATGCTCGGGTAAATATTGATATAGCATACATGCAAATAGAACATTAAATGTTTCGGGGTTTGCAATAAACCACTCCGAGAATATGAATTTTCTTCTCGAGTCAACGTCCTACAAGTATCTTCTCTTAGTAAGAATGACGTTTCTTTCGAGAAGAGAGGTTGTCCTGCTTCGATTACTCTCGACAAGGGATTTTTTCCTATGTTTTTCTCTGTGTTGTTAAATCTAGCGTATGCATGTGGCTTTGTCCGCTTCCCGTTATCCCGTTATTCCGTTTAACGTTATCCCGTAATCCCGCTTTCCGTTATCTCGTTTTCCCGTTTCTCGTTATCCCTTGTCTCGTTACCTCGCTTCTCGTTATATTTATGTATGTATACAGGGTGTCTTGCACACCCATGAATGACGAGTGTATAATGCCATTTATAACAAATTACAAAAGTTCAAAATCTAAAAAAAAAAAATGAAAGTATGTTTTGTTCTTTGTAAAATTCGACAAAAGTTCGGGTAGCGCCACCCGCCTAATTTCAGGTGACCTACTCAGAGGAAAACTTTGGCAATTGCCGAATGCAACAAACATTTAATTCAACATTTGAAGAATGTAGAATGTTGGACTGATTGTGTGGTAAATGGATACATTGCAGGCTGCCTGAGATAGATATTCAATTTCAAAGTGAGGAAAACAACTAACCTTGTTATATCCAAACTGGTGATAAAGTCAGAACTAATTGACTTCATACTCTGCTTTGAGGCACTTATCATAATTATCACTAGTAAGAAACAAACCACACAAACAGTACTGAAAAGGGAAACATTCGCAATTGCATATTGTTTTGAAAAATAATATCACGACCATTGTAGGGATTCAGACATTCAGAATACGTGAACTGAACACTGTTGTCAAGCAAAATTCTCGCATGCACCGTTTACAAAACTGTCTACGAACGAAAGTTTGTTAAATTCTATTAGTGTTTTAATGGGATCTCCCCTTTCTCCAGTTCCTGCAAATCTATACATGGAGGAATTTGAAATTAAGGCGTCATTTGACCACAAACACAACACACCGCAAGAGTTGAACAAACGCAGAACCGCTCTCCTTCAAAACGGTTATAATAACACACAAATTTGCAGATCAATCCACCATCATCAAACCCGTTCTTCTAACTCCCAAAATCCAACAGATAACCAACCACACAAAGCTTTCCTTCCCTTTATCAAAGGTGTCAATGGCAATTGGCAGATTCTTAGAGAAACGCTACATTGAAACAATTTTCACAGCAAATAATAAAATCGCTGATTTTCTCAAGTCTCCTGAAAATAACATAGCTAATAAGTCTGAAGGAATATAACCATGCTCCGAATACCCTAGGACATACATAAGACAAACTAGCAGGCGAGTCACTAGTCGAGTTTACGAACATCAACTTGCTGTCCGACACTTAGACCCTTCTTCGGCACTCTCCAAGCACTATGAAGAGGCTGGCCACATAATGGATTTCGACCACACCAGGACCATTGCCACTGCAAGCGAGAGTCATTCGTAAAGCCCTTGAAATCGAGAAGCGCTCGAACTGCCTCAACAAACGCGATGATGGACGTAGACTACCCAGTACTTGGAAACCTCTACTTTCCCGCCTTACTGCCAAACCAAGCCCTGCCCATAGTTCCGCTCCACTGAATTCACCTAGGATAAATACTCCACATCCACCTTCTGATCCTCACGGGAAGCTAGTGGCGAAACCTGGGGAGTAGACAGATTGAGACCTCGATGTCGGGTTACAAAATCCTGAACCCCACCTAAGTGACTACAACCTAGGAGTAGCAGATTGAGACCTCGGTTGGGTTGGAAATCACATCACTTGTATCTTTTCTTGAAAATGGCTCCAAAATGGGAGCTGAAACGTCGAAATTACCAAATTTCTAGACGCGGTTCAACCCGAACTGTCAATATTCATAATAATCATGACCGCGGAAACCTATTCGAACACACACATATATATATATATATATATATATATATATATATATATATATTGTATTTTTTTTATTAATGGTTTCTCAGAAAATTTCATTCCTCATAAAAGTTGGTGCATTCAATTAGACTAAATACGCGCATAGCCGTTATTATCAGTGGCGTGCGGCTAAGCGGGAATCGGCGATATTCTAAACTCTCTAAAGTGACATTACCATGGACAATATGGAAAAATGTTATTGAAAAAAGTTGTTTGCAATTGAAAGATATTCCCGGTTATCCAGTTTAGTCTACCAATTACTAATTTCAATAACTGCCAGAGGAGTTGGCAGCAATTTTTAATGGGAATTATCGACAATAATTTTTGCGTAGTAAATTACTAAATTAGCATAAATTGTCTGTCAAAGCAATTAACTTGTCTAACAAAATCTTGAAGACGAGTCCAAAAAAACAGTAATGGAAAGATAATGAAATACAGCCAGGATCCTTAAAAAAGAGGTAAATCCTTATTAGAAAAATATTTTCTGAATAATTAATAACCACCAAATAAATATTTAAATTAGGACTTGGTAGTTAGGTGTACCTACCTAACTGGATAAGTGGGAATATATTTTAATTGCAAACAACTTTTTTTTCATAAATGTTTTCGATATTATCCATAGTAATGTCACTTTACTCTATAGTGAATTTAGAATATCGGCCGATTCCCGCTTAGCCGCATGCCACTGATGATAACAGACATGCGCGTATTTAGTCTAATTGAATGCACTAACTTTTATGAAGAATGAAATTTTCTGAGAAACGATTAATAAAAAAAATTCCCGCATGGTTCCAAGATTTTGGCACTGTATATATGTAAAATTTCCGATGTCAAGATCAACATTGTCTCATCACATCACCTCTGAAATAAATTGTGGGTTGAGTGATTTCTCAACAGAAATCTTGCGGCACTATGTGAATTGAGAGTCTACAAGTCAATTGTTTGCGTGAACATCTTTCATTGTGTGGGTTAAAACACAATCAAAAACAACAAATGATAAATGAGACAAATGACAGCGCACGCTTTTGGTGTATTATGGCAATTGATTGACAACTTTCTGTGTCGTTGTGAAGCCAATCAGTCATATTAATTCAGCATTACTCAAAGATGTGAATTTTCCACGACTCTACTCTAATTTTTTTAAATTTCAATTATTGATATTTTCGTTATTTTGCAACTCTTATATAGGTAATTTTTTGTAAACTAGCCCATTTTCCCGAGTATTTCATCCTGTATATATTAGGGGGATATACTACCCTGAAAAAAGTATCTGATGAGAGCTGATATGCTGTAGAACTCAACTGAATCTATATAATAAAAATGAATCTCGATTTTTTGTGAGCGCAAAACGTGAGAACGGCTGGACCGATTCGGCTATTTTGTTTTAAATATTCGTAATAAAAATTAGGAATGTTGCCCGCAAATTGGAAAATTCGGGTATATGAGAAAATTGGCGAAGAAAAAGACTATCGAGTCAAAACTGGATAACGGGATAAAGTGAAAACGGGATAACGAAAAAACGGGATAACTGGAAAATGGGATAACGGGAAAACTCGGTAACAGGATAACGAAAAAGCGGGATACCGGAAAACGGGATAACGATAAAACGGGACAACGGAAAAGCATGATAACTTTGAAATGGGATAACGGGATAACTTGGTAACAGGATAACGAAAAAATAGGATAATAGGAAGCGGGCAAAGTCAGAGGGGTAACCTATATGGAACAACACAAAACATAGGAAAAAAGAAATTCTACGCGGACGTGAGTTTTCAGGATTTTTTTTTTAGGGAATATAGACATTTGGACAGTACAACGTCTGTCGCGTCAGCTAGTATATAAAAAAAGTCAATATGTCATCAGAAAGCAAAAAACTACAGAAAATTGGTTTTATCCATGATAAGGATGAAAATTCAGTTTAGTGTTTTGAAGATTAACGAGAAACTGAGGAAAATTGAGAACCACTTTTTCTTTCGAAGTTGGACAGAAAAGGAACGAAACACAGGAAGGAGTTGAGCCGTATAATGCACTGATTCTTATAAATGCCCAGAATTTATTCTGATATAAAACACCCATTGTATAGGGGCTCTACTCGCACTTTCTAGATTTTTCACATGAACGAATCCCAATAATGTTTACCGAATAGATGAGATTTTTACATCCCTAACTCAATTTCAATTCATTGGATGGAATGCTTCCAAAACATAATTATTTACTAATTAATCACAACTGGATAATTATAATTATAGGGAGTGATAGTTCCTCAGTCGTTTTTATCCAGAATTAGCACAATAATGGAAAAATTCATGTTGTCTTCTCCTCTTGGCAATAATTGTCCTCTAGTGACGTCTTCTTTCGACGTTTTCGAGATAAAAATCTGGTCCTGTGTTGAACAAGGCGATATAAGAATCGTTCGTCTTGGTGGCATCCACTGAATATGGAAAGCAATGAGAATATTCAAAGGGCTTTCTCGAAAAAACGAAAGAGAAACATCCAATTTTATCGGCTTTCACATGAAAGTAGAAGCTTACGAATGCTTTTAACGGTTTATATACATCAAAAATGAATCGTGATTTTTACGGTCGAAAATTTTATGTAGAAATATTTTTATGGCAGTCGATTCTCACTACAATAAATATAGGAACGTTCTAACATTTCCCTCAGTTATTTTGAGCTTCAGCATGTCAGTGTTTTATGTTCTGAAAATCTAAAATCATAATGCGTTATTTCTACTTTGTCGTATTTATTTTGCCACCAGCATGAGAATCATGACATAATACTTGCTTTACGTATAGCTCTACAGCAGGACCGACCAGTATGCTTATTACGATGCATCGTGGTGCTCTAGGATCGAAGAGGGCCACGCACCATTTATAGGCTTTATCCTTTATATGACTCACTTGTAACTTTTTGCAAAAACAAACTCGATTTCAATAATAATAGAGTCTCAGAATAAGGTTATGAACAAAACATGTACCAGGTTCACATAGTCTAGGACAATTTTCCACGAATATCCAGACAGAAGTGTATGTCACACCTTATAAAAGCCATATCCTATAACCAGGTCGCTCTTAGAATTCGGTAGTCCTAAAGTGAAAGCGGATGTTCTAATGGAATTCCCCAGAGATAACGGCATCAAACAGTCGATGGTCTAGCCGAGAAAGTGTCCTTCTGAGCATATCTTACAATTCCTCGTGAATTTGAAGATGAAGCCACGAAACGTCTGGAAAAAGCCAAGAAACCTCGTCAGCGCTGATGCATTTGGGATGGAAACGATTTGTCAGCTGCAGCTTACTGAGGTTTCGGGCTTTGACAGAGCTGCTTCAAATTGGCATCCCCAGAATGTTCTTGGCTCACCAATGGAAACACTGGATTCGCGTCAGTAAGCTGCTCTAGTAAACATGTTTGGAGAAGTATCGGTGATTCCGAATAAAGACTATTTTTCGATTATTTTGTAGGTTATTTCCTAGATGTACTAGACAGGCTTTCTGTGATTAACAGTCACTATATATGTATTCACTGAAATCTATCACGTAATAGTAGTTTATGCAACAAGTGGACCTGCTTTGAAAGTTCTTTTTGAGATAAATGTGAAACTAGAGTCACTCCACAGCATACTTTTCGAACAAGTGTGGTAAAGTGAATCGTATCGAAAATTAAACTTTCAGAGCAGGTGTTGCAGAAAATGTGAACAGATTTTATCGGCGGCAGTTAATATGGGTAATGAACTTTGCACACTCCTCTCCTGTCCCATAAATTAAGTGATGAAATGACTTTATTGATACAAGTACAGTTCTTACTATGAAAATGCTTACCCGGAAGAGACCGTCGTGACCATGGCCGTTGTCACAGCAGATTGGGGACCCGAAGAGCCAGTCTGTTGTTGCGACAACGATCGGTATAACGGTGAGTTGACGAAACGCGGGTAACTATCCCGATGCATCAGGGTGTAGATTTGAAGTTGTGCCTCGTCAAACGTATGTGGAGCCGGTTCCACCATATTACGGTTCACAATATCACGTACCGTGGAATCTAGTGATACCTGTAATGAATAAAAAAAATGTTTGCTTAGGCGAATCTTCAGCAGTACAAAATTCATGATCAAATCGTTTATTTTAACCTGTATTTGAAATGGGCTAGTGCATTTGAAATGACATTATAGCAGATTAAGAGATCTGCTTGAATTATATAAGGAACGATAGTGTCTCTAGAAGTAAAATCGCCTCTAATAGCTATGACTATTTTGGTTGCACAATTTTATTTCTAATGAATGAACGTGACGGTATGTATGCCTTTTTAGTAACCAATTGCGCTGAATCCTTTTGGGGCCACTTTTGACGTTTGTCCCAGGATGGGGAAGATTTACAACGTAGTGAGTCTTCCACTAACATCAGGTGCTCAAAAATTTATAAAATTAATTCATTTTTGTCAAGACAACATTTTTTTGTTTTGTACAAATCCATAGATGCTCACTTCATATGGCAGTAAAGTAACAATGATAATAAGTTCATAAAACCTCTTCATATTACCTCCTTAGGAGAAAGTATCGAAATATAATCTTCGTAAATAATTCTTGCTTTCTCTTCAATCACTTCAGGATTTGTTTCTCGTTTCAGATCTTCGCAAGCTAACCAAAATAATATATTTTCTTCCGAGTATTCTCCTCTGAGAAAATCCCTAAAGACTTCCCGTCCAGCTGAAACAAAACAATAAATTAGGATTCACTTTCATTTTTGGACCTGAACTATCGAAACGAAATTATTCAATATGAATTCTGGCTCTCAGAACATTTCATTCTTTGCCCAATTGTGTATAGTGTATCAAATCTTTTGCGTGGATGATTTAGAATTTTATATTTTATCTCAGATTGATTCGGTGTGGGAATAGAGAAGAAATATATTTTTAACACTGTATACCGGGTGACAATGGGATTAGGGCCATGCCTATATCTCCTACTTATCAACCGATTTGAATGAAATTTTGTACATAGATATGAGACACAATTTCGGATTGACAGACATATGGAAACAAAATGGCCAACTTCCGGTTTTGCCAGAATACCCACCAACTTTAATTTTTCAAGTAGAACACCCTATATGTTTGATGTTTTTCGGATTCTAGGGCTCAAATTACATACGACAGTGTTGCGAAATTTCTATTTTACAATTGAAAAAAAAAATCTCAATTTTTTTTTACTTAGGAGGCCTTGATCGGGTTAAAATCTATACTGATTTACATCAGTAACTCATAGTAGTAGTCATTTCATCGATAAGATCAATAACATCCTTTTTTAAAATCGGTTTTTTCAAATGGTACCGAGGGCCATCTTGCCATTCGATAGATAATTTATTTACCAATTCAACGATATACATTATGTACCACTTTCTTTTTGTTCAAAACTGAAAACGATCAATTATTGAATTTGTACAATATTT
This sequence comes from Gonioctena quinquepunctata, assembly GCA_018342105.1. Taxonomy (NCBI): domain Eukaryota; kingdom Metazoa; phylum Arthropoda; class Insecta; order Coleoptera; family Chrysomelidae; genus Gonioctena; species Gonioctena quinquepunctata. The sequence goes on from JAFIRS010002370.1 coordinate 106,487, forward strand.
TATACGATGCCTACAAATTCCAATGAGTTATCAGTTTAGGTTTGATGAAATGAAAGGTAGCCGTGGAATCATTGAAAACAGTGGGTGATTAATGTCATGTCAAAAGTGAAACACCAATTTTACTTGTCACCTCGTTTCGTTTGTAAAAAGTTTTTTTGAAAAGTAAAATAGTAATGGTTATTCTCGAAACGATCAAATCGATATGATATTGTTATACGGAGAATGTCAGAAGAACGCTGTCAATGCTAGTATGCTATACGCTGTTCGATATCCGTTAAGACGTCACCTATCGAGGACCTATTTCAGGAAATTGGAAATGATGCTAAGGAAAGAACCAGCTGATCAAAACCACATCCACTTCATGGTCAGTGAAGAAGCGGAAACTAATGTTCATTTTTTCTCCATATGCCTCAGTGCGAGAATTGGAAATTGAATGTGGGATCAGCAGGGAAAGTGCGCCAGAAAAGTATTGAAAAAACATAAATATCGCTCCTATAAATACAGTTCTGATGCAAACTATATGAAAATGACCAAGAACGGAGGCTAACTTATTATAATTAGCTTTTGCGTCATCATGATTTGAATAATGGTTTTGTTTCGAAGATACTGTTCACAGATGAGTCTAGGTTTACGAATAATGGTATGTTCAATAGGAATAATACAAGGTTAATATCTGTTTTTTTATTTATACAATTGTTTTCTTGGGAAATGAAAGCCATTTCTAAGAATGTTCTCTTAGATGTATGTGACTTTGTCGCTAGCACTTTCACTGAATCGTAATTCATCTGGTGGTCAAATTTCTTCACAAGTTCTGCTAGAGCACATCTTTTAGGATGCAATCTGCTGTCACTTTTATGAGAAATTATTCTGTTCTATAATGATCTTTGCGTTTGACCAATATATTGTTTATTACAATCATGACAGGAATACTATAAATTACATTTGACATTGAAAGTAATATATATATATATATATATAAATATAGTTATGATTGGGTAGAATATAATAATTTTTATTTATTCTTAATAATTCCCCACATTACTTCGCTCCGCGTTGTAAGCTAATTGTTATTATATGTTATGGGTTGTTTTGTTTTGAGGTTTATTTCAATGACATTTGTAAAATTATTCCTTCCACCCAATACCATAACAAATTTAATAAATATTTAAAATTTTCATCATTTTTACTCTTTGTAATTCCCTTTGAAATTATTCTTATATACCATTGCCCTATTGATTTTCTAGAATTTCATATATTTCTTTTTTCTCCCTGGTTTTTATTTCCTTTCTTACCACGACTAAACTCAGTTGGAACGCCTATGCCTCAGGAGTCGGTACTGGCAACAGAGCCACTCTGCCTTTCTTGATGTCAAAAGAACTATTCCAGTTCAGTGTTTATAGGTGAAATATCAGCATATCATTGTGGAAAGTAAACCAGAGATTATCAAAAACAATTATTTCCTTTATTCAGGAAAACTTATATTGACCTGGCCTGCGATAGATAACTTAAACTATGAGCAATTGACAAATTTTCACAGATGAAATATGATTACATGAAATATATTATAAATATAACCTCACTTTTTCTTTTAAGTTGAAAAATTGTTTTACAATTCAATACCAAAATTGAACAAAGTTCTCCAGATATAGGAGTTACTTTGCAAAGTGATTCAGTTTGTGATGTGCACTCAAAAAGTTTATACCTGGAGTTGGATTGTTGCTGATGTATTTCCTGGTGATTCTCTGTAATCCTGCTTCATCTACTCCTCTCAGGGACTCTCTTTCGCAGTGGAACTCTCCAAAATCCTTGAAATCAGCTTGGATAAGTTTTCATGTGGAAAACAAAAAGGTAATCTTCTTTTATCCTTAATTATTTTTTTGTCGAAATTTTCCAGAGGTTAAATTGATTTGTTATTGTTAGAAATCTTTCTTGTTATCAGTGAAAATCCGGAATTTCAGTGAAAATCCAAAACTTTTTTTTAAACTTTTTTCCTCTTGTCGCTTTGTTTTTTCCTTCCCTGGATACGATTTCTGTTTTGTCATTCTATTTGAATTTTTGAAAATCGCGCACTTCCTTGTCGCACATTCACTAATTTGGTGTTATTTGAGAAAACTTATCAACTAACATATTTTACATTTCTTATAAACTAAATACAGTATTTTATCATAATTAATTATCTTTGATGTTTCTGTCTTCTTACTTTTCCACAATTTCAAATCTTCCATCAACCCATCTCTGTTCCCTGATTGGCTATTTTCATCAAGAAGTTTCTTGTTCTCCCATTGGCTATTTTAGTTAGATGCAATTCCATACACTGTATGTTTTAACATTATAATTTTGTTGATTTAATCCAGAATAATTTTGTAAAACTAGACTTTTTGTGGTATTTTAAACAATTATATGTTGGAATCATTTTTTGAAAATGAAAGAAAATTACTGCATTATAGTATTTGCATATATTTACCTATCAATGTTATACAGAGGCTCCAGAAAGTAAATAGAATCTCAAAAAATGTAAAAACAATATCTCATGAACTACTAACTATTAAATATTTATTATTTTTGTGGTTTTTTTAGGAAATTATTTATTTTTCATTTTTAAAATATATTACTAGTCCTTTTCAACATAACAATATATATATATATATATATATATATATATATATATATATATTTTCATACAAATTACAATACTAGAATAAAACAGAATTCATAAGCCAAGATTAGATTTTCCATAAAGATACGATAATTTACAGTTTCAAAGACTACTTATGAATCATAAACATTTTAGAATACAATTGAAAAATCTTTATTTATGTACATGTTTCTTCTTTCCTTAGTTTTTTCACTTTTATTCTTTATGCTGTAACGTTGCTCTCTTTACATGCATGGTTCAGAGCAAATAACCTAAACCTCAACAAGAGCAAAGCTCAAAAGATGATCTGCTCGACAGACAGAAATCTACGTGGATCGCGCAAAGAAATGTGTCGGGCCGTTCCCACGGCGCATGTAGGATCGCGGTTTCAGACGTGGACACGCAGCGGTTGTAGTCTGTTGTACGCCGGCAGTGTTGGCGGTGAAAATTTAGATAATGTATACTCATTTGCTCTTCAATTCGCTTCCAGGCATCATGAATTAAATTCCTGGTTTGGATCCCGTGGGTTCCAAATAATCGGCTCGGCTTCATAGAGTGATACAAATTCTAACACCACTTCGTTCGACCACTCCATGGTGAAAGTTACCACGGCACAGTTTATAGCTAAAGAATCAGTTCGCTCACTTGGCGTCGGCACTTTGATCTTTATGTTCCCGTTTGTACACTGCGCAACTCTGATTAGTATCCCTCGCGCATACCGCGTGTTACTGTGTTACTAATACGGACATTTTTCGGATACTTCGAAGAGCGATAACCGCGTACAGTCTTCTGCGCATCCTGAATTGTTTCCCTGGAGTGGATGTTACCTTGGAACATGCATTTGGGCCAAGTGAGCGAACTGGTTGGAGCGGTATACACGTGTTGAGCTCCTTTGAACCGTGTTCATTTACCGACAGACGACGGGACTCACCGCGCCGACCGAAGATCGCCAAGCCTGCCCTATCCGACGGCGCGTGAACTGGCAAGTTTGGCGCGAGGAGTGCCACTTCACGCGCCGATGGATCCCGGCTTTGAACTGCTTGGTCTAGCTCTCGACGCTAGCCTGAGTTGGAGAACCCATATTGTGATATATTATGCAAAGAACTCTCCACTCAGCTTTCCCTACTGACACGTCATAAAAATTCAGTAGACCCTCCTATGTTTATCTCTTCATATCATGCGCTCTTCCACTCACATTTGAATTATGGAATTCTTCTATGGGGGAACTAATTTTCGAAGTTGATTGTAATTTAGTTATAGGAGGAATTAACTGTGGATCTCTATATACCAATGGCTCCATAAATATTAACATTATTAAATTTCAATAAATATATACCTAACGCATGAACAATCCTTTCTACCAGAAAATAAATAGTTTTTTCAGTTTTGAGAATTCTTCACCATACGTCTGGAGTTGTAAAAGTTTGATTGTTTCATCGATAATGTATAAGAGTCAAATATATTTACCTGCACTTCTCATGAGTTTATCAAAAGATCTACCCCAGCTTCGTATTTCCTCAAGTGACGGACTAAAAAATAGTTTTTGTCAAGAATTATGGGAACTTGAAGATAAAGTCACTTACGGCGGTTGCGCCTCGCAGTTTGCCATCAGGTCTGAGTTATTTGAGTTTTTTGTAGGTCCGTTTTCGTCGTTTGTTTTTCCAGCAGGATTGGAACTGAAACAAGAGAAATGTTGAAAAAAAATCATAAAAAATGTATCCCATTTGTATTTATAACTCTAGGTGAAAAGCCGAAGGATATTTATTTGTCACTGAAAATAATGAGCTGACCCGGTAAAATTCATTTAATTAAATGCTATTCATAAATGATTTTGGAGGAATTTTAATATTAGTGACTCCTAACTCATTTCCGGGTATTCGGAAAACAAACTGCGAATTACCAATAACATATGGAGAGGAAGTATGAACCATAAAAATATTATTTACAGTATGAATGAAAAAGAATTGATTGATCATTGGAATTATCAGATTGAGTTATTAATTATTTATTAATGATTTTGAAAAACTAATTGGAAACCAGTAAAAAATTAATTTTTTTTGGTTGGGAAATTTTAAAATAATTATATGAGGCATGTATATTATTCCAATGATGTTTGAAAATATGAACAGCGTGTTCATGAAATTAGATGCAGAATCATCTATGACTCAATTGTATAACGAATCACAGTGGTTGAAAATTAAAAAAATTTTTTTTTTGCAAATTGTTCAAATTTTGGGAACAGTGAGGTTTTGGTAATACATATTTTTTTTCTGACGTTGATATTGTGGACTCATCGTAAAAATTTCAAAGGAAAAATCTTTTGATTTTTTGATTGACTGAAAGCGGTTGTGCAAGAAGTTAGATTACACCCGGTATTTTGTGTTTGAAAGCTTATGATTAGACTTAAAAACTGGTATGTATTTGACATGATGACGGGAACTGAAAATGACAATAAAACTTTTTTTCACAAAACCAAGTGCAACCTGAATAAGGTGAGGTCTCATTCTAAATATATTCCAGTTGTATATATAACAGCATTACGGGATATCGGGATACGCTATATTACACCAGTTGGAGGAGTTTTCAGTCAGTCAAAATCATGACAAAGCAGAAAGTAGGCTAAATCCAATGATTATACACCAGAAAGTATAACCGAGTTCGTCACCGCGGCACCGCTATGGTTGGTTTGCCATGAGAGCCAATGCATTTTTACCGATTTTTATAACATTTTATCTTGGTATTTTTAACTTAAAACTGTTGATTTTTTGGGTGTTTCTGGTTGGTGTGTTAATTTACTTCCACTCCATTGAATTTCTAGAACTCTAGATGTCTTTTCAAAAATTTGCCATTTATCAAAAAATAATTTATATTATATTAATATTTCTAGTACGAAAACGTCCGCACAGTGATTGGCGACTCCACAATCCAACTCTTCTACTCTTCAAAATACGCACGGAACAACTCGGTGTTTAGTTTTAAGAGCCAGCAAAACAAAGACAATAATGTTCAGATTAATTCTCCTGCACATCGCGGACTGTTTTCTGATTGGTTGCTAATTAGGATCTTTCATTCACCAGCCAATCGGAAAACACTATTAGCATCTAACAAACTTTCGTTCGTAGACAGCTTTGTGAACCGTGCATGCGAAAATCTTGCTTGGCAACAGTGTTCAGTTCACATGTTCTGAATCACTACAATAGTCACGAAATTATTTTTTAAATAATATTCAATTGCAAATGATTTTCCCTTTTCAATACTGTTTGTATCTTAAAAGTGACTAATAATTATGATAAGTACCCCAAAGCAGAGTATGAAGTCAACTAGTTCTAACTTCATCACCAGTTTGGATATAACAAGGTTAGTTGTTTTATTCACTTTGAAATTGAATATATATCTCAGGCAGCCTGTAATGTATACATTTACCACACAATCAGTTCAACATTGCCAAAGTTTTCCTCTGAGTAGGTCATCTGAAATTAGGAGGGTGGCGCTATCAAAAATTTTGTAGAATTTTACAAAGAACAAAACATGTTTTCAAAAATCAGATTTTTAACCAGTGTAATTTCATTATAAAATTGCATTATACACTCGTCATTCACGAGTGTGCAAGAGGTTATATTACACCCTATATATATATATATATCTAATATTCTACAATTGATTATTTCTTTCACTTGCTGGCTATAGCACTATAAAACCTACTACGTCAGAACCTGAACAATGAACCTTATACCAACTACTGGAGGGCTGCCCGCCCTATGTCCCCCCCTTGTCGACGGCCCTGTATGGGAGTATAACAAATTTCATCATGAATTGCAACCACACCGGTGTTTGGAAATACATTTCAAATATAAATATTGTTATGTGAAACTGGTATTTCACACATGGGAATAGAAAAAATCTTTTAACATAGTTACATACAGTGCTCGTCTAAAGTATGTTCCCCCCCTACTAATTTTTGAACCACCTGGTATATCGCAATAAAATTTGGAGGGCTTAAATAGGAAATAAAAACCTACGTTTTCATGAGAAAATCACAGATAAAAGTTTTAAAATTGCGGCTGAGCGACATCTTCAATAATTTTTTTAAATAGAACACCCCGTATATGATTCCATTTTCGAAATCTGCTCATAATTCTCAACAGTTTTCTTCCAAACACTTTACTCCTAAATTCAATTGTTTTCGAAATATTAACGTTTGAAAAGTGACATTGTGGTCATTTCAAACCCAACCAAAAACACTAATGTTCCTTTCAATCAAGTTTGCATTGGAAAAAATCGTTGTCGCGGTAACATGTTGTTTACTGTCAAATTGAATTGCTAACTGTCAAATAGTCCGTGGAGGGCCTAAATCCTTTTATGAAAAGTGTGATCATGGCTCGTAGTTTAGACGATAAATTTGAAGCAGTTTTGATATTTGGAGAAGCTGGAAGAAATTATCATCTAGCAGTGATAGATTTCCCGAGAGTCCTATTTCGAGGTCCTATTTGAGCAAACTTCTAAATGAGCTCCAAGCAACTGGTACGCTGAAAGATGCTCCAAGATCAGGAAGACCGCCTCTTTCAGAAGAAAAAAAGGTAGAAATTGTTGCTGAAATGGTAATCAATCCGACTCAGTCGACGTCTGCAGGCTGAATTCTGTGGAGTAAGTTCAAAAAGTGTCCAAAGAGTCCTAAAAAAAAAAGTTTCACCCCTATAAAATGAAAATCCTGCATGCTCTCACGGATGATGATCCAGACCGGAGGGTTGAATTTTGTGAGTGGTTAACAAGAACAATTGAAGGAGAAAGGGGCTTCCTAAAACGTGTATGTTTCGCAGAATGAATAGAAAAGTCAACAGAATGTACGATACTGGAGCGATACTAATCCGCATATTTTTAGAGAGGGACATACCCAGTTTCCTAAAAAGGTGAATGTTTGGGCGGGGATTTTGGGCCATTGCGTTGTTGGACCGATTTTCATCAGAGACAATCTTACAGGAGTTCTTTACAGAAATCTTTTAGGAACTGAAATTGAACCTCGAATAAGACAAATTGTATTAAACCATCAGGAAGAGTTTGAAAATCGTGAAATCATATTTCAGCAGGACGGGGCACCTCTCCATTTCGATCGCATGGCTAGAGAGTTCCTCGATACAAACTTTCCTAGGCGATGGATAGGTCGCAGGGGAAGTACAGAATGGACACCAAGATCAACGGATCTTACACCTCTAGATTTTTCCCTTTGGGGGTATCTGAAGTCAAAACTCTACGCCACTGAATGCCAAACAATAGAAGAGTTGGAACGCAGAATATGAGATACATGTGAAGAAATAGATGAACAGACTTTCATCAACGTGAGAGAAGCTATTTATAATAGGGCACTTTATTGTCAAGATTTAGGAGGGGGGCACATTGAACACTTGATGAAATAATTGTTGGGGTTAAATAAAAGTGTTATTCAAAAATAAATTATAATGTTTTAGCCAACTAATTTATTTTGATTGTGAATTTACAGAACACATTCGTAGGCTTCGAGATTTTCCGGTAAGCGGTACTGTTTATCCTTAATAAACTCTCTTTACGCCACTTATTAGTCGAATTCATTAGGAAATTTAACTACAAATTAATAACAACGTTTAGTTAGCAAAATGTTTTACCGGAAGTGACCAAAATCCATATTTTTAAACCGGAATGTCACTTTTCAAACGCTAATATTTCGAAAACAATTGAATTTAGGAGTAAAGTGTATTTGAGAAAACTGTTGAGAATTATTAGCAGATTTCAAAAATAGAATAATATACGCTCAGCCGCCATTTTAAAACTTTTAGCTGTGATTTTTTCATGAAAAAGTAGGTTTTTATTTCCTATTCGAGCCCTCCAAATTTCGTTGCTATACCAGGTGGTTCAAAAATTAGTAGAGGGGGAACGGACTTTAGACGAGCACCGTATTTATTTCTTCAAGAAATTATTTTGTCTATCATTCTAGTAGAATATACATCTAGAGAATTCGCATTACAGTCGCATATTGATGTTTATTGAAAAAAAAAAAAGGAAAACAATAGCGTTTTGATTGGTACAGATGTGATATGATGAATATAAATAGTCTTCGGGCTAATAGTGGACAAAAACTTGAACTAAGTTTGGATATTGTATGATTATGGTCGATTCTGATTTTTTTTTACAGTGGGATTTTGAAAATATGTCTACGAACTCAGTATTCAATAAAATGTTCAGCACCACTGGATAAGGGAACATATATAATTGCCTAGTTAACCCAATAATTTATACTTCCGGATGAAAACGAAGAATCTTGAACGGTATATTACATTTCTGCACCAATAACTGATGGGGTAAATATTGTAGGTGATTTTGTGATTATCATAAAAAAGAAAAAATATAAGAAACAAAAATATTTAAGATACACATTTTAAAAAGAGTGTCCATAAAATAACACTGAAAAGTGAATAAATTAATGTAAACATGTTCAACTATAAATCTATTTTTAATTCGCGTAAAAATCGCTTTGAGTATGCGTCGAACTTTTGACAACATACTGCCAACATATTCAGACAGCCAACTCGCAAAATTATTTCCATATGATTGGCTGATGATTTTCCCACTTTGTAATTTCTCACATTATCATTTTATATCGCTACTGTTCCTAAATATTGTCGGGAACATTGTGATTAATGAAAAAGCTTTACGCTAAATTGGACACAATGAGGAAATGTTTATAGGACTCACAGTGGTATTCCGCCTCTAGACTTTGATGGTGAATGCTTTCATTATTCTGCAACCAGACACCACTGAGCCGCGCTTTTTATACGACACAACTCTCACGTGTGACATAGCGAACCCAACTGAATAAGTAAGCTCACCAACATGTTCATCTTAGTTTGTACAGACCCTTAGGTACATTAAGAATAAAGGCCCTAAAATTCACCATAGCTGCCAATTTTTCCTAGAATTTGCCTGGGTTTCCTGAGCTAGTACCGCATAGTACAGTGCCGGCCTGGCTAAGTTGACAGGTCGACAATCCTCGATTGAGCTGCCCTCGATTAGGGCGCCCAACCAGGCAATTATCCGCCTACGAAATTCTCTCGGAATATTTACAGGTGATTGTTTTATGAAAAAAAAAGCATGAAAATAACTGAAAACGCCCAAGTAAATATCGCAACTTTATTACCCATTTATGCGGGTCTTCCTTCAATCTTTGTTTGAAGGTTGTAGACGATGTGGTAACTTGATTACTATCGTTTCGGACGTCCATCGTCTTAATGTATTTAAAAGGTTTTCACGACGTTTCGAATGCTTGTATCTGCAATCGTCTTCAGGTGAATACTGACAAGTTCAGGTGCCACTTACCAATTTATACGACTGTCGGCGCAATGATGCGTGCAACTCCGCCATGTGCAGCGGTGCGTGCAATTTCGCGCGGTGTGGTGGTGCGTGAAGTTTCGCGCCTCTGCAGCCCGCCAGAAAGAGCAATCAGGGGTTTCCATACGTTCTTGATCTCAACGCTTGGTTGACTAAAGGCGTTATTGGCTTCGATGTAGGCGGCCTCTTTGAACTTTCGTTTGAACCAATGCTCCTCTCTATACGGGAGGCAGAATACAAACCAAAGCTATGGTTGAGGTACGTGGATGACACCTTCATTGTATGGAATCACGGAGACGAACATCTCCAGGATTTCTTCTCAGGAATTAACAGAATCAGGGATTCGATCAAGTTCACGATGGAGATGGAAACCAACAGTGCCTTACCCTTCCTCGATGTGAACGTTGAGAGAATAGGCAATGAAATTCGCACCTCCGTCTACAGAAAAAAGACTCATACGGGGCAGTACCTCAGTTACAGCTCCAACCATCCGAGTTCGACGAAGAGAGGGATCGTGAGAACATTGGTGGAGAGAGCGACGCACATATGCAACGACGAGGAGTCACTAGATGCCGAATTAAACCACATCAGAGAGGACCTCCACCGGAATGGATATCCCAAGAAACTCCTAGAAGAAGTATTGAAACAACTCCGGAGAACTAAGACATCTGAAGAGCAACAACAAAGCACAGTGATCTGCGTTCCGTACATCAGAGGTGTTTCCGAGAAGATCAGAAGGATCGGAAACAAGTTCAACATCAAGAGCTGCTTCCAATCCGGCAATACTTTACGGAGTTTCCTGACCAAGACCAAACCTGACAACAAAAATGAAATCAGTAAAAATTGCATTTATGAAGTTCCATGTGAATGCGGAGATTCCTACATTGGAGAGACGAAGAGACCGTTATCGGTAAGATTGGATGAGCACAAGAAATGGACTCAACGTGGAGAAACATCAAAATCGGGAATCGCTGACCGCGCCTGGACTGAGCACCATCGAGTTCTATGGGACGACGCAAGTGTTCTACATAGAGAGTAGCATTGGTTCAAACGAAAGTTCAAAGAGGCCGCCTACATCGAAGCCAATAACGCCTTTAGTCAACCAAGCGTTGAGATCAAGAACGTATGGAAACCCCTGATTGCTCTTTCTGGCGGGCTGCAGAGGCGCGAAACTTCACGCACCACCACACCGCGCGAAATTGCACGCACCGCTGCACATGGCGGAGTTGCACGCATCATTGCGCCGACAGTCGTATAAATTGGTAAGTGGCACCTGAACTTGTCAGTATTCACCTGAAGACGATTGCAGATACAAGCATTCGAAACGTCGTGAAAACCTTTTAAATACATTAAGACGATGGACGTCCGAAACGATAGTAATTCCTTCAATCTGTTTTGTTTATATGAATCAACCATTTTTTTGTTTCATATGTGATATTGTTGAGAGTTAGATATTTATTTAACTGATATTTGCTATTTGTAGCAAATCAGATTGAATAGTCAAAAATAGCGATTTGGCAAAATTTATAATTCACCAAAAACCTAGTAATCATTGATAGACATAAGACAATGTGTAAGTTCATGATTTTAAAATATATAGGGTGTTAGTGAATAAGTGCGACAAACTTCAGGGGGTGATTCTGCATGAAAAAATATCGACAGTTTGCTATATAACTTTTGTCCGCAAATGCTTCGTTTTCCGAGATACGGGGTGTTAAAGGGAATAAACTGATGACTTAAGAAAACCCCAATTGCAAAAATTTAGAGGATTTAAATCCGGAGATCGAGCAGGCCAATGTTCCGTACCTCTCCTACCTATCCTACGATTTGGTTATACTGTATCTAAGTGATTACGTACAATAATGCTAAAATGGACTGGTGCACCATCATGCATGAACCAGAAGTGTTGTCTCAGCTGTAGAGGAATTCAAGAAGAACAGGTAACTCTTCCTGTAGAAAATTAAGGTAAGAGTCGCATGTTAGTCCTTGTGGGAGGAAATATGGACCGATTAAATGATCATCAAGTAACCCAAGCCATACATTTACTGAAAACTGATGCTGAAAATGAGCTTCAAAGATTCCATGTGGATTTTCGTCAGCCCAGAGGTGATTGTTATGGAAATTTCTTGAAGTTTGTCGCACTTATTCACTAACACCCTGTATATGATCGCAACAGTGAGAATATTTCAGAAACAAAACACACACGCATACTAAGTTGAGTCTATTTTTCATTTATTATGTAGTAATAATCAAAGAGAGACAATATGACAATGTGCAAATTCATAATTAAATATATAAAAGATGAAGCTGTGTTGGAATTTTTTGTTTTCTGTTGAACAGTTTAACAAGAACATATTTAAGATGTAGTCACAAGTATAGAAATGGATTATGAGTATCATAGACTCATGATACATTTTTTGTATTGATTGAATTTAAAGATACTACTGTAATCGGAATTTTATTTTAAATGAATTCTGCTCAGAGATTGACTGTCTGAATCTGAATGGCCTGGGTTCATTTGGTGACCTAGTCATTGAGAACGTTCGCATTTCTAGGATATTTTTCTATATAAAAGGAAATATTTCCAGTAAAGTTTAGTATATACAGGATGTAATTTGCACACTCGAGAATGACGAGTGTATAATGCCATTTTATAATGAATTACAGTAGTTGAAAATATGAAAAAAATATAATTTAAAACAGGTTTTGTTCTTTGTAAAATTCGACAAAATTTTGGGTAGCGCTTCCCGCCTAATTTCAGTTGACTTACTCAGAAGAAAACTTTGGTAATTGCCGACTGTAAAAACATTTATCTAGACATTTGAATAGGGTAGAATGTTGAACGATTATGTATACACTGCAGGCCGTCTGAGATAGATATCCAATTTCAAAGTGAAGAAAACAACTAACCTTGCTTGTTATATCCAAACTGGTGATAAAGTCAGAACTAGTTGACTCAGTTTATCATAATTTCCACAGTCACTGGTAAGAAACAAACGACACAAACCCTATTGAAAAGGGAAACAATCGTAATGGAATATTGTTTTCAAAAATATTATCACGACCATTCTAGTGATTCAGACGTTGAGGTGAACAGAACACTGTTGCCAATTGCCAAGCAAGATCATCGCATGCACGGTTTGCAAAGCTCTCTACGCACGAAAGTTTGTTAGATTGTTCTAGTGTTTTTTGATTGGCTGGTGAATAAAATATCGTAATTAGCAACCAATCAGAAAACAGTACGCGATGTGCAAGAGAATTACTTTGAACATTTTTGTCTTTTGCTGGCCCTCAAAACTAAATACCGAGTTGATCCGTGCGAATTTTGAAGAGGAAGACAAGATGAATCACTCGTCGCATTTATGAATGAAATAGTCAATTTCAATTCTGGTTGGATTCTGAAGTCGCCAATCACTGTAAGGGCGTTTTCGTACTAGTTATCTATATAAACGAAGGCAGATGAAATTATAGTTGACAGTTCGAAGCAACTAGCGGTGAAAAATTGAACTGTGTGAAGTAACGCTGCATACGTCCATCAGAGCCGCTAGGAGTGAGTTTTTGAATGCGATGAAAAAAATGGAGTTTTCAATTTTGAATTATTAAAAACATAAAACATTTTCTCAATTTCTAAGTTTGTTGCTGAGCTTTCTAGGTGGTAACCTTTATGTGCAATTCAAAATATTCTAGAAAAGGGGCGAAAAGGAGCGTATTCCCTATCGGAATTGGAGCTTCCTTTTGTGTGCAGAGCGAACATACCCATATTTCTAAATCGCTATTGGTTCAAAAGTGTCATCTGTCGTATTCCACCAATCGTAAACCTGGGATTGAAACCTCAAACCCTGGCCAGAGTACAATTCACCCTCGAAAATAGTGTTGCCTACAGACATATTTTGTGCCCGGAATGCAATGAGTTCCGTATTCGTGCACGATCCCTAATACCCCCGTAGTTATCAATAATATCGTCGGAAACTATCGATGGCCAGAATTAGTTTGAAAACAACAGTGAACAATAATGTCTTTTGTGTTTATACAGCTGATTTTTTTATAATTGTGATTTGATGAGTGCGATTCGATTCGAAGTGCCAAAGCTGCGTTGACATATACTAGTTCTGACTTTATCTATAACGAGGTTCGTTCGTTTTCATCACTTTGAAATTGAATATCTATCGCAAACAGCCTGAAATGAAAATTTTGAGAATCTTCTACCACACAATCAATTCAACATTCCACATTATTTAAATGTTTATTGCATCCGGCAATTGCGTTTACTTACAGCTCTGATCAGGACAGCTGAGGTTAGGCGAACGGCGCTCCCCAAAATTTTGTCGAATTTGACAAAGAACAAAACATGTTCTCATTTTTTTTCCCGGATTTTTAATCACTGTGATTCGCTATAAAATGGCATTGTACACTCGTGATGCACGGGTGTGCAAGGGGTTGGATTACACCCTGTATATTGCATTCGACACATCACTGAAAACATGTGTTTGCCACATCTTGAATTTTTTCTTATAGAATCATTCCCCTTCAAATTTCTATGTCTATCTAGGTTGAGTTAAGATAGATAGGTCTATTGTGGCTAATATTTATAGCTATGGTTAACCTTTCCATCTTATTATTCTGATAAAGTTCAAGGTTGCTTGTGGTGATATTTCTTTGGAATCCATAGTATTTTAGACTAGTTTAGAAAAATCATAGCTTGCTTGCTATTTGCAGAAAAAAAGGTTCACGGAATAAATCTGTTAATTTTACTAAATATTTCACCTGGTTATGAAAAATTGTGTCTGTTTTTTTCATTTCGAAAGTTGATTGTGACTGAGCCACAAACTGAATGTACTGAATTGGATGACTCGGTATATACAATATGAATATATCACGACAGAGATTGTTCTTGGGCCCCCTTTTTTCGAATTCACTGACCAGGCATAATTGAGTCAGTCCGCCGCTGGAAACATGTTGAAAGTAAGTACCATCGACGTGAACATCATCTGTTTCTATCCTATCTCTCCTGGTTAAAGGGTCTATCACATTTCGTATGACGGTGTGTTTACTACAACTAAGAAAGTGTGGTAGTTTGTTGAGGCAGATGAAATCTCATACATGAAATTAAAATCAGTATTGAAGTGATCGAGATGAAATGCTTCGGAGTCAAAGTGTTTGAAGTCTCTGAAAGTGTACTGAAAACTAATTTGTTCATTGTTTTTTACTGGGAGTCCTATTGTACGAGTGGTTAACCAATGGTCCGAGATACTTGAACATTCCACAGTAGTATAATTATACCGGAGATCCTGCAGACACATTGTCTCCCAATAGGTTATCCTGAACGATGGATAGTGACTAAAGTATATCTTTCAGTCGCAGATGATTCCACATCTGATTTTATGAACACCCTGTTCATATTTGCAAACACATAAACATAAGAACCAGGGTTCATTATGATTTCTGGTGCACCAATTTTAGATCCCGCCAAAAGGGGTTGGGGGAGTTGCTGTGTGATGGAGTGCCTCTTCATATAATCAAGATTGAACTTGTAAATCGTTTAAATTCCACCACAGTCCACCATACAGATGTTCCAAGCAAGTTCAACGATCTGAATGACAACTCACAATTAATGAGATTTCTTTGTGTCGATGAATATTATCAGTAAATTTATCTTCAGTTATTCAACATTTCATATCAACCGAATATTTTTGAATACCACCAAAACAAATATCTTATTTGCACCAATTACGTTCAAATCCAGTATCAGCTTATCAGTGAGATCAGGCACAGAAAACTTAATCAAATCATTATCCTCCCAAAATTTTGCAATCTTTCAACTAAGGAAGGAAACAAACAGAAGCTACAAAGCCTCCCCTTTCAACTTGTCTATGGTATACTCTGCTTATGAACAGGTCTTCATTAGTCAAAAGCGTATCATAAGAAGTATATTTGGTTTGCGATCAACAGATTCATGTAGTTAAAAGTCCTTATTTCAAATTAAATTCCAGTATATGATATCTATATTATGTCTAGCGTTTGTTTTATTCCTGATAATATTAATAGCTTCACAACCTGTGTTGATATTGATAATCACGCAACAAGCAATGTCTTCTGTTTTATTTACGCAGATTGAAAGGCACCAATCATTACAGCATTAAAAAAAACGGGTTTTGCATTTAAATAAAAAAGCCACTACTAGCTAGCGCCTTATATTTTATTAATTTTGTAAATAGTCACGTTTACATATCCACGTTCATCCTAGGTTAGTTTCAATATAAATTCCCGATTTTAACTGTCTTGACAATTTCTATACTTGTTGTAAGCTTCTTAAAAAGTTAAAACAAAAACCCAGTTTCACGAAAAATTTCAAAAATGTCTTGTCTTTTATCTCCTGAAGCATTAATTCAATAATCCTAATACATTTTTGTAAGTATTATGTCAAAGAAATCAGGCATACGAAAACAATGAAAAATTGGCGGTGAATTGAAGAGACAAAAAATATTTCACTGGCTGAAAGCTGTTATAATGCTGAACTCATTCGTGTAGATGAGGAAATGGAAAAATTAGAGCAATTATCTGTAGTAAACTAGAAAATATTAACATTATTATCGAAGTGGAATATCATTGGCACATTGGCTGCTGTATTGGATTTGACTATAAAGCAGACTGTGTATGCCATATGCTCCACCTCATTTTGCACAACTTTGGAAATCAATTCTGAAGATGTTCCCAAAGAACTTTTCTCAGAAAACATGAAGAAAATGAGATCAGGCCCGATTCTGAATGTTATGTTTGTCCATATTGTACACACTTATATATGACTTGTCCGATAGCTCTACAGCTCTAAGGATCCAATAAAAATTGAATTGAAACTCTCAAGGATACTCCAAGATATGATGGAAACACTAATTTTTTGCGGGGAAATCAATTTGGAAATCAATTCTGAAGATGTTCTCAAATAACTTTTCTCAGAAAACATGAAGAAAATGAGATCAGGCCCGATTCTGAATGTTATGTTTGTCCATATTGTACACACTTGTATCTGACTTGTCCGATAGCTCTACAGCTCTAAGGATCCAATAAAAATTGAATTGAAACTCTCAAGGATACTCCAAAATATGGTGGAAACACTAATTTTTTGCGGGGAAATGATAACTTCGAGAGATATAATCTTTCGAAACAAAAAAATCCGTGGTATAGTGTTCCTAGTACTTCTGACGATTAATCGAATTCTTTTTTCGGCTATCAAACTGCAGAAAGGTGTTGAAAAAGTAATCATTCTCAATTGAATATTGAATACAAATATTTTTCTGTGAATTGAAAAATCCACGATAAAAATGATTTTTTTTGTGAATATCTAACAGAAAACAACTACTTCCCCGGCTAAAGCCACGCTGGACATTGCACTACATCTGATATACATTGGGAAAGGATCCTAACCCAAAAGAAAAAAATCAGAAGGTGAAAATTGCATTTTTATTCAGATAATTATTTCAGTTCATATTTTCAAACAAATCAATGCAGAAAGGTACTCTGTTTCAAACGGTTCATTATGAAAATGGCCATTGATAGAATAATACAGAAAAAGTTCAATTCAGATATCATAAGAAAAAACAAAAAAAACCCTTGGACATCGGAAATAAGAATGGGAAAGAGTAAAAAAAGATAATGATGAAAATGTTGAACAATCAAAAGAAACAGTTAATTTTGATCCCCTTTCTTCGCCCATTGCTAAGAAGAATTGGTCGAAAAGTTTAGACCTAAACGTCCTAGAAATACCCGATTCTATATTCGAGTTGCATTCTTTCACCGGTACGGAACACTCATTGTGCTAGGCTTGTACTTGAGTATCACAAAAAAGTTCTCACCAGGGACACTTGCAGCAACAACACCATAGTAGACAGCAAGGCTTGGATCGAAGTGGGGCGCCTTGAGGACCTGATTGGGGGCCATTCTGGGAAGCACCCGAAATGGGAATGCTCCCCCTCGAATTCGGTGATGTTGCTATACTGGCATTGCTAGTGCCAGTACCGCGTAGTCTACATCCCGATGCTGTAACTGTGACTGTCGCCCCCGCAGGACCTGCTCCACCTTGACGACCCCCCACTGCCGCTCTGTTGTCCGTTACTCGCTCAGTAACGCTACAAGACATCTGAAATGAATAAAAAAATATAAATTCATATAGTAAATTGAAAGTGCAACACTTTTTTATGTAGGTGTCCCTGAAATGTTCAGGAGGAAACATGAAGCAAGGGATACTTGAAAAAACTGAAGTTCTTGAAAGAAACATATAATATAATAGGAGTTGAGGGTTTAAAATTTTTGTGAAAAGTACTATTGTCTGCGAGAGAGTGGACATAGAATAATCAAGATTTCCTCAAATCTAAATATTTTCCAGCCTCCTTTTTGGAGCATGTGACAATCTCTGATATGAGAGAAGCTATATATAGCATGAAAAACTCTAACACATTTCACTTTTGTTCTATTATTGACGCTGACCTATGCCGATTTCAGTCCTTCTGATGTTCTGCTGAGCATATGCTTCATACTGCCACTTTGTAGGCCAGTAGAGATAGACATGATTTTTCCAAAATTTATTAATAATCACAAAAGTTTCAAAATTTCAGAAGAGTGAAGAGTACTTTCATATGATATGTAGTCTGATTTTGCAACCCTTTTACCTGAACGGACGATGTTGAAAATCAGGATTTAATAAATGTTCACATTATTAGCGCTGAAAAATTTGCAAAAGTTCTGCAAACTTTCAAAGTTTTGAAAAATAGCAATTTATATCGTCTGATGAATTTGCAACAACTCAAACAAAACGGAAATGTCTGTTTTATCGAAAAAAAATGGTTGTTAGTCCTAATTTTTCGATGAAAACTCCAAAAGTTCTGCAAACTTGAAAAAATAACTAAAATAATGTTTTTGACAAGAGTTTCAATTTGCAACCTCTTGCGTCAAACGAAAAATATATGTTTTCAATAAATTGTTTTTTTTTATTGAAATAAGTATCGAAATTATTACAAAAGTTTCAAATAATGGTTGCAAGTGGATATGTCCTGACGTAGAATGTTTTCATTAATTTGCAATCTCGTCTATAACACGGAAATGAGGGTAAAATCAAAAGAAAAATATTTTCATATTTGTACTCTACCAAAAAAAGCAAAAGTTTTGCAAATCGGGCAGACAACTCATTTTACCAATTGGTGGCAGTATAATAATTTGCAAACAATGTTACAATGCGGAACATTAGGAATTAATTTTATTTTATTTTTGCAACACCTGTGTTATATGAATAATAAAGATTTTCATATACCTAATAAATGATATTAATTGTGTTACCAAGTTAACTATCGACCAAGAAGAAGCTCGTCAACGGTAGGTGAAATCATTCAATGTTGAAAGCTAACGTTTTCGATATGAATTCAAAACATCATATTACAATTAGGAATTTTCATAAAAAAATACGTACGAGTACGTTTGATGGAGAATCGAGAATCTCACGACACGTTTCCATAATTTTCTTGATTCATTAAAAAATGCAGGAAATATTGAGATTTAAAAAACACTCGTACAGTTGTACATTAGTACGATTAACCTACAACTGTGTTACGTCACAGTGTTCTGTTTACAGAGTAATGAATGCACAGCAGTTTAGTAACATGATTTATTACCAGAATAACAGAAGAAGACAATTGTATTTTTATGAGAACTATTTAACTAACCAAAAACAATGCACATTCATCTAATAGCCCTGGAGCTACAACTGAAATAGAATTGCCTACCAACATGTTTTTCTCTCTTTATTTTAATTTTGTTTATAAATCAAGAAAATGATTCTTACGTTTCGATATCGAATTATAATTTTATTCAATTCAAGAAATACATCACTGTAAAAATAATAATCGATATTGTTTGCAATTTATGGCAAAATTATAAAAAAAACAAATCAATTGTACAGAAAAAATGTTCCGTTGAACAATGACGGTTGCAAAATATTAGTCGTAATTTTAATTGCAATTTGCATAACTATTGCAATTATTTCAAAAATTGTAAAAATGCAAAAAAATATATTGGTGGATAAATAGGTTCCATTTTTCGTATGAGGTTGCAAAGTTACATATCCACTAAGACCGATATTCTCCTTATTTGCAACCACAATAAACAACTTTTGTAATTATTTCGATGCTTGTGTGTATTGAAAATGGAGGCGCCGATAAAAAAGTTTAATAAATAAATTATGCGTTTTTCAGAAATGGTTGCAAATGCACGTGAATATTTCAAACTTTTTTTCCGTTTACTTAACCAATTTGCAGAACTTTTGTAATTTTTTTAAACAAATTACAATGAAAGCTTCCAAGGAACGTGATGCCTTAGTATCACTTCATTTTTTCAAGTGAATCAGGCTTAGAGTTCTTTGTATTCCAATATCTCTCAATCCATCAATAAATATCTGACACCAATTTTTCTTTGAATTCCTTCGGAGCCACTGGCTAGGTAAGCTGGATGAGTTTCTGCACGCCTGTTTCAAACTCTTCAGACATTCCCCCGATTTTTACACTCTCGTTTTCAGCTAAAGCAGCAATATGATCTCCATGCTCACGCTTCCGTTATGGTCTGTAACATTCCATTTTACACATCTAATTCAGGATGCTTTTTTTATCTTCTTCTGATGATAAAGTTTTGTTAATCTTATTTATACATTTTTCACTCTGTATACAGAGTGGCCACTTTTTTAATGGGATTGTATTGGTAACTTTTAAACCATGAGAGTTAGAAGGTCGGTCAAATGGAGAAAAAGTTGCATCCATAGAAGCATTGTCAAGCAGTTCAAACAAATCGAGATTATCAGGGACGGTTATTGAGATATCATAAGAAAAGTAAATTCTGTCATTTTGATTTTTCTTTTTTTCCCACTTTATTTCGAATATTATCAAAAAATGTCACAGGAGTTTTTTATTCGACAGTAAATTATCCTCAATTTGACCTAATCAGATTTTGTATCCAACGTTTCGTACGCTCTGGGCCACCCTCAACCTCATTTTTTTCAATACGGACCTGCATATTTTATGACACTTTTCGAAATAACTTTTAACGCTGAATTCAACGATATATCATACAATGTCATTCAAAGTTGATTTTCAGGTGATTTTCACCCTTATCCAAATTTCTTTGGGTCGGATCTGTATTACATTTAGGTACCTTCAGTTTAATTAACAACATGCAATACATTTCGATAAGAAAATCAACTTACTCATCTTCAACTGAATGGAACGTAACAGAATCAAAGCAAGAAACAAGTAATAATCATTTACAAATTTCAAGAGATGAAAAACCTAATTCATAATAATTAAACGAAACTATCATTTAATGAAAGAAAAATCAAATAATTATTCGAAAGTAAATGATGAACATTAATGAATTAAGTGTTCGAAATGTCCACCATTTTGTAAAATGCACTTTGCGGTTCTGGAACCCATACTTCTTATACATTTGCTTATTTCGTCTCCTTGAATACCTTCCAATACATTCTCAATCTTCTCGCGAAGAATCTCTATTGTCGGGTTCGTAGTATCATGAATTTTATTTTTGAGATATCCCCACAAATAAAAATCCAGCGGATTCAAATCCGGAGATCTGGCAGGCCATGCTACTGGACCTCCTGTTCCAATCCATAAATCGAGAAAAGTTCGATTTAGATAGTCTGTTACTATTCTTGAGTTGTGTGGACCACATCCGTCTTGTTGGAACCATGGACTATTACGCCGATACCGTATAGGAAGATCATCCAACATTTCTTCTATAATTTCTACATATTTTGCTCCGGTTAGGTTGCCGTCAATAAAATAGGGTCCCAGTAATTTATTATTCAACAAACCGCACCATATGTTCAAAGAAAAACTATATTGATGTCTAACTTCATGAATTAAGTGAGGATTTTCTATGGCATAAAAATGTTTGTTCCTTCGATTGAACATGCCAGAATTTGTGAATGTCGTTTCGTCTCCCCAAATGATATTGTGCGCAAAATTGTTGTTATTCCGCACCTTCCGTTGAAACCAATTACAGAATTGCAACCTTCTCTCAGGATCATTGCGATATAGTTTTTGCACGGCTTGGTATTTATAGTCATGGTATCCGTGTCTCTTGAGTATTTTATTAACAGCACTTTTTGATAAATTGCATTCACTGGCCATAGTTCTCGATCCTATTCCTGGATTCATTCGAATTTGGGCCAGAACATTGATGTCATTGATTTCGTCGTACATAAGGACCTCTAGGTTTGATGAATGAATTATGTGCAAGTAACGTTGTAGATAAACGTCGAAACATTTTAATATTTGGTGTTGTTCTTTCAGGATATAATTCACCATACCTTTGTTGTGCTTTGAACGAATTTCTACCTAGTTTTATGTACACTTCGTACATATCTCTCTTCTCTTCATTTGTGTATCTTACCATATCGAATAAGTTAAATTGAAATTACTCAGAAAAGTATTCAATGACAAGTTCTTGTGACACAATAATAAACGAAGTGACAAATAATATGACATTTCTTGTTATGTTCTTTTTATCCACGGCCTACTACTTGAAAATAATACATTCAATAAACCTAGAGTTGTGTGTATGTAAGAAAAAACAAGTCTATCAACGATATCAATGTTCAGACCCAAATTCAATTGAACCCAGAAAAAAAATCGAGAACTGTGGCCAGTGAATGCAATTTATCAAAAACTGCTGTTAATAAAATAGTCAAGAGACGCGAATACAATGATTTTAAATTTGAATACCAAGCCTTGCAAAAAATATATCGTAATAATCTCAAAATTAAGTTCGATTCTGTAATTTGTTTCAACGGAACAACAATAATGATTCCTCGCGAGAAGATTGAGAATGTATTGGAAGGTATTCAAGGAGACGAAATAAGCAAATGTATAAGAAGTATGGGTTCCAGAACCGCAAAGTGCATTTTACAAAATGGTGGACATTCCGAACACTTACTTCATCAATGTTCATCATTTACTTTCGAATAATCATTTGATTTTTCTTTCATTAAATGATAGTTTCGTTTAATTATTATGAATTCGGTTTTTCACCTCTTGAAATTTGTAAATAATTATTACTTGTTTCTTGATTTGATTCTGTTACGTTCCATTCAGTTGAAGATGAGTAAGTTGATTTTCTTATCGAAATGTATTGCATGTTATAAAGGTACCTGAATGTAATACAGATCCGACCCAAAGAAATTTGGATAAGGGTCAAAATCACCAGAAAATCAACTTTGAATGACATTGTATGATATATCGTTGAATTCAGCGGTAAAAGTTATTTCGAAAAGTGTCATAAAATATGCAGGTCCGTATTGAAAAAAATGAGGTTGAGGGTGGCCCAGAGCGTACGAAACGTTGAATACAAAATCTGATCATGTCAAAATGAGGATAATTTACTGTCGAATGAAAAACTACTGTGACATTTTTTGATAATATTAGAAATAAAGTGGGAAAAAAAGAAAAATCAAAATGACAGAATTTACTTTTCTTATGATATCTCAATAACCGGCCCTGATAATCTCGATTTGTTTGAACTGTTCGACAATGCTTCTATGAATGCAACTTTTTTTCCATTTGACCGACCTTCTAACTCTTATGGTTTAAAAGTTACCAATACAATCCCATTAAAAAAGTGGCCACTCTGTATATATATATATATATATATATATATATATATATATATATATATATATATATATATATATATATATATAGAACTGGAGTTTTCTTGGGTATTTGGTTCGTGGTAGGAGTAAACGAATAAAACTAGAAGATTTTCATCTTGTATTCAAGGGATGTGACGTTTTGCTTGAGAATTCTAAGCTTCATCTGACATTTTTTTATATAAAACTACAAACACAATTTCGGCTAGCATTTTAGGGAGCCACTTAAGACACAAAATTCTTTTTTTCTCTTCATTTCGAGAAGGGTTAGGTGTTACTTTTTATTAAGTGGTTGGAAGTAGAAGTACAATTATTTTGGTTTTTGTATGCACAATGTTATGATATTCTGTCACAGACGAAGGTTCTGGTGTATTTTGTTGGTGGTTAGGATAAATGGACTTTTTCCTTTTTTTGATTGGTTGATGAGTTTCTTGGATATTCTGGAGAATTTCTTCATTAGTTGTACGGTTTCTGTGCCGTGGTGTTGTTTTGTTGTTTGGTAGTAGGAATGCATATTGTTTCACCCATGCATATATTTAATCCTAACCACCAACAAAATATACCAGAACCTTCGTCTGTGACAGAATATCATAACATTGTGCATACAAAAACCAAAATAATTGTACTTCTACTTCCAACCACTTATAAAAAATAACACCTAACCCATCTCGAAATGAAGAGAAAAAAAGAATTTTGTGTCTTAAGTGGCTCCCTAAAATGCTAGCCGAAATTGTGTTTGTAGTTTTATATAAAAAAATGTCAGATGAAGCTTAGAATTCTCGAGCGAAACGTCACATCCCTTGAATACAAGATGAAAATCATCTAGTTTTATTCGTTTACTCCTACCACGAACCAAATACCCAAGAAAACTCCAGTCCTATACAATTAATGGTTCAAGATACTAAAAAGAAATATATATATATATATATATATATATATATATATATATATATATATATATAAAGATACTATTCTTTTTTATATCAATTGTTTTCTTCTACAATAAAGCATATTTTGATTTGATTTGGTACAGTAGTAGCCTTTTCTTCTTCGCCCCATCCATTGGCCGATGCAACAGCTTTGAACTCTGTTCGATATAGGGATGGATCAAGGTGATTGCCCATCAGCAGTCGATGGTTCTTCAAACTGTATTGAGATTCAACTCTTCGCCTCATTGATTGTCGTATTCGCGCAAATATTCCTAGTGTATTTCTTATTGTCTTATAGCCGGCTATAATTCGATTCCTCAGGTCTTCAACATTTTCGACGGAAGTGGAATAAACTAATTACTCAAGAAAACCCCAAATGCAAAAATCTAGTGGATTTAAATCCGAAGATCGAGTAGGCCAATGTTCCGTACCTCCCCTACCTATCCAACGATTTGGATATACTGTATCTGAGTGATAACGTACAATAATGCTAAAATGGACTGGTGCACCATCATGCATGAACCAGAAGTGTTGTCTCAGCTGTAGAGGAATTTCTTCAAGAAGAACGGGTAACTCTTCCTGTAGGAAATTAAGGTAAGAATCGCCTGTTAGTCGTTGTGGGAGGAAATATGGACCGATTAAATGATCATCAAGTACCCCAAGCTATACATTTACTGAAAAATGATGCTGAAAATGAGATTCATAGATTCCATGTGGATTTTCCTCAGCCCATAGGTGATTGTTATGGAAATTTTAGTATACACTGTCGTCCAAAATTAGCCTCGTCTGTAAACAAAACGCCATTTAAAAAATTAGGAATTTGAGCAATTTGATGAAGAATCCAATGGCAAAAAACTAGGCGCGGAAAAAAGTCTCTAGGTAGTAGAGCTTGCACACGTTGAATATGAAACGGATACAATTGTGTTCTTTAAGAATTTTAAATACAGTGAAGTTGCTTACATTCAGTATGTTGGCAATTTTTCGAGTACTTGTTTCAGGTGACTCCGCAATTAACTCGAGAACTGCTTCTTCTAGTTGCACTGTTCGTAATTCTCGAGGGCGCCCGCAGTCAGCCGTTTGTTTCTTAAATGTACCATTTTCGCGCAAACGTTGGTGAAGACGAGCAAATATTGTGTGATGGGGTACCCTACGTCCTGGATTCAACTCAGCATACAATCGTCGAGCTTGCCGACCATTTCCAATACTTCGACCATAGACAAAATGCATGTCTGACAATTCCGCATTTATATAATATTACATTATTTTCGATAAAAACTTATTATCATTAATGTTATACCAAACTAAAAGCTTAAAAATGAAGAAACGCTAATTTGACATTTCGTTGAAATATTCGTATTTAACAGAAGTTGATAGCAACGCTACTAGATAATGTATTAATGACAAATACGCGTTAAAATGTTTTATTTTTTTGCATAAAAACGGCACCCCATAAAAAAAAGGCAATAGGGATTTTTGTCACAAATTTAACGAGGAATTCAAAAATGATTATCAATTTTGAATATCTCAGTGGCGTATCATTTTTGTCTTTAAAAAAATTGAGATCATTACCCGTATGCGCGCCAATGATGAACATAAAATCCTTAATTGCATGTCAAAAAATGCGCAATAACTACCTCTTAGAACTCACAAAATTTCATTCGCATATCTTGACCGGTTTCAGAGCAATAAATAAATAGTCAGTTTTTAAGAAAAACTTTAACACCCCGTATCTCGGAAAACGAAGCATTTGCGGACAAAAGTTATATAGCAAACTGTCATTATTTTTTCATGCAGAATCACTCCCTGAAGTTTGTCGCACTTATTCACTAACACCCTGTATAAAAAAGAAAGCTTGTAAACTCAACCTTCTAGAAAGTTTGGCGATCAATATTGAACAAAAAGTCAGAATACTTGCTAAGATTAATTTAAATAATTATTATTTGTTGAATTTGTTTCGCCGAAGATTGAACAGTAGAAGTGAATGTCTTTTGCTTGCTATTTTGATGTGATTTTCAAATGATATCTCGTACATTTTCAAAGATGTAACAAAAGTTCGGAAAACTCTTAATGTTCAAAAAGGACAATTGTGACGAAGAAGAAAAAATAGTACATTGACGAAATGGAAAACCCAGTTTTCTTTTCGCGAAAAAGTGATTGCGGAGTGTTTATCAAAGCAATTTTTTTGATAAATCCGAACTTATACCAAATCAGTAACTCACATGAACATGAGTAACAATAAGTGCAAAAAAATATGATATTCTCATATTTGAAACTAAGGAAAAGTAGTCCAATCAATTCTCATTGATTTGAGAAACCTTTTTCTGATTTAAAATTCAATTTGTCACAGAAAATCGAATTATAGGAATAATTTTTCATTTCTGTAATTCGATTTTCTGTGACAAATAGAATTTTGAATCAGAAAAATGTTTCTCAGGTGTGGAAATTGCAAATGCGTTGGGCTGCAAAAAGATCACATTTTGTTTTTCAACTCAAGCAAATGTTTCACTTACATTGGGAAGTTTATACAATTCATAGAAAAGAGGTTTCCACTCAACGGAAAGATCTTCTAAATATGAAGCCATACCTCGGTTTCACGGCTAAGAAACCATTTCAGCGGACTTCAGTAGCAATCAGCAACTGTTTCATGATTCATTCTTGAATGTGAAACTGCGGTATGGCTTTGGATTTGAAAGAAATTTACGTTGGAATTGTGGAAAATTCCCAATGTAAGACATTTGCTCCGGTAGATCCAACTAAGAATGGATATACTATAACAAATGTGGATAATACCTGTTAGGCTTATTTTCTTAAATATATATAGTCAATCATCCTCACCAAATTCAGAGTACAGTGAAACTATGGGGATAAAATTATTCATTGAAAATATCTTCTAGTAACAAGCATATTTTAACAACAGAATGAATAAAATATATCTATCCCAAATTTTAATTACTCTAAAAAAACATGTTGGTATATCCGTTAACGTTAGTCTTGGGGAAATCAATATCCCATTACATGTAGGTATAATTACGCCCCGGTTTTACGATTTCACACTAAAAACGTAAAAAACATGCAACGCTATCGATTTCCAGTCGAAGTTTCCGTTTTCTGTTCTTCCTTTTTTGTTCGGCATGAGAGTACTGTATAGGGTCTGAGGGAAAATCATTGGAAATATGAACTGCTCATGAACGGTTTCTAAGAATAAATATTAATGGAAATAAATAAATATATAATTTAAATTCAAGGTACTGAAAACATATCAAAAACAAGAATTTTGACAAAAAATCATAATTCGCATCCCCAAAAACCCCAGATACAAGTCGAAGAGGATCGCCATCGGCTATGAATATATACTTTTGGAAATATACACGGGAAAGTATATAGCAAAGGCACGTGCCAGAAAAAAACAGCAGACCTGTTGAATCTGAACACGGAAATCTAAACTCGAAAATTATAACAGGGCTCATAACTGGACAAGCGCCAGTGAAAGAGTGCCTTGATAAAATGTGATTGTAAAGTATTTTTCACGAGTAAAAGTTCCGACATGATGGCTGCAGTAAAACTACCTGGGTTGAACAAGCAAAGTATAAAGGGCTTCTCGCCCGGCCCTCTCAACTACTATTGACTAATCGAGGGTATTTATGGCCGACTATGGCATACACAGGTAGTTTTACTGCAGTCATTAAGTTGGAACCAACTATACAATGGCTACCTAATCTGCAGACTGTGCAACTGCGGAGCTCTGGATCGCAGAAGACAGACAATATTTGGGCACCAATTGTCGAACCAAAACGATTCCTATACTAGCGATCAAGAAATATGCAATCGGTTTTGTAGCTATTGATATTATATATATTGTTATTGAATGATTATTGTAAAAACAAATTGTTGATTATTTTGTCCCACTTTGGGAATAACTTGATATGATATGTGTGATTGATAATTTTTTTATTTTTTGCCCTGTATAATATATTTTGCAATGTAATAATAATTGCTAGCTAACGTCACTGTTCTCTCGTCACGTTGCTGCCAATTGTTATCACTTTTCTTACCACGACTAAACTCAGTTGGTACGCCTTTCGTCTCAGATAGCCGGTTCAGGCAATAGAGCCACTGATTTGATTCAAATTACTAATAAACAAACCAAAAAAATTTTTCCTTTAGTCAGGAAAACTTATATTAACCTGGCCTACGATAAATAACTTATTCTATGGTCAATCTACAATTTTCAAAGACAATCATGAGAAACGGTGACGAATAAATTATACACAACCTCACTTTTACTTTGAAGGTTGAAAAATTCTTTAATAGTTCAATATCAAAATGAAATAGAGTTCTTCTGATATGATACGAGTTATTTGTGAAGTTATTCAGTTTGTGATGTGCACTAGTAAAGTTTATACCTGACGCTGGAACTGTCGCTGTTTCAATACACACCAAGAATTTGAATCCCCCTTCAATCCACTGCTCTCAGGCTTCCCAATACCAAAAAGGAACCATACAAATCCAGAAATCAGCTCTGGAATATTTTTATATGGAGTATATAAAAAGGTAATGTCGTTTGCTGCTTATATTGATGAAGTTATTGAACTTTTCTTTTCCTCAAGCCCGAACGTGGCGTTCTTCTTAAAAAAATTTCTAATCTCCTCGTGGCTTTGTTTTCTGTCTCCTGGATACCATCTCTCCTTTTTCCCTATCATTCGAATTTTCAAATTCGCGCACTTTGTTGTCACATTTTCACACTTTGGGGTTATTTGTCAAAACTTATAAATTAAAATATTTTTCTTTTCTTACAAACTATGTACAATATTCAATGATAATTGTCTCTGACACTTTACCGTTCTTATTTTCTCACAATTTCAAATCTTACATCTGACCATACTGTTCCCTGATTGGATATTGTCATCAAGAAGTTTGTTGTTCTCCCATTGGCTATTTTTAGTTAGATACAATTTCATATACTGTATGTTTCAAGCTTATAATTTTGTTGTTCACATTTTATTCAGGATGATTTTATAAATCTAGACTTTTTTGTTGTCTTTTGAACAATTATAGGTTGTAATCATCTTGACAATGTATGAAAATGATTGCATTATAGTATTTGTATATTTTTATCTATCAATATTATACATAGGCTTCATAAAAGAAATAGAATCTCAAAATATATGTAAAAACAATTAAAATAAATTACTTGTTTTTCATAACATAACAATATATATATATATATATATATATATATATATATATATATATTTGGATTGTGTGGGTTCTTGAACCATTACGTTTTATATTCTTCTGCGGATTTTCTTGGGGTTTCTGGTTCGTGGGAATAAGAAAAATTCAGTGATTCATAATTGAATTTTTAATACGTTTCGTTTCGGGGCTCCAAAACTTCTTCAGTTACATTTGTTTTTTCTGAAAAGGGAGGTTATGGTTATGGCATGGTGTACATTATATTTTTGTTTACTCTTTCTTACCTAAAACACAAATCATGAACGTTCTTCATGTTGATATGCGATTGCTGCTATTTTTTTTGGGGTATTTACTTTTTTTAATTTTTTTTGGTGTTTTTTTTACTTTTTGTGGCCAATTGGGCGGTTATAGTTGATTGAACACTCATTGCTTCCTCTTTAATTTGACATTATTTGTTCTAGTAGCAAACATGTTGATTTACACTTATTTTCACTTTATATAAATAAATGATGCTTATTGTTCTGTGAACAATATTACTTGGCAGATCCCAGCGCAAAACTAACATTCATAGATAGCTAGATGTCTTCATAAGGTTTATGACAGTTGTCACTTTTGGATTTTGTGTGTGTTGCCCTCTCTGTTTGTTATTTGGAATTTGATACATGGGGGTGGTAGTCCTTTAGGCTTTTTAATTTATTAACATATAACACTGTTGTTTTGGGTTAACATGTGGACAAAAGTCAATACGAAGAGATGGTTCTAATTTTAAAATACTCTGGTAAACGTAATTGTGTTTTGTTTGTGCTGCCATCTGTTGATGTTTTTTTGTGATTTTGTTTCGGTGATTGTGGTATATTTAAAATTATGAACGATAATTAATATTTTTGTAGTTATGCATTATGCAACAATTAGACAAACAAGATATTGATAGACAACCAAGACAGAAATATTGATAGTAATCATTTTGAATTTAAATGATATTATGGTATGTTTTACTGAGGTTTTTAATGTCAGTTTTATCGTTTAGTGAATTTGGTTCTAGTTTTATGTGTATCATCTCGAGAAATTCTCTTTTTTTGGTGTTTTTTTCAGTTGCTAGTATTTTTGTATCCTTGTAGTTGAATTCATGATTGGTTGTTCTTTTATGTTTATTCAACGCCGTTGCCGCATTTTTTGTGTATTTGTGTCCATTTATTCTGGATTCTAGATATTGGGAAGTTTGTCCAATATATACTTGGTTACAATTTTCTTCGTTGCACGGAATTTTATAAATCACATGTGTTTTTTTGTTTTTTGGATTGTCTGTTTTTAATTTGGAAAATGTTGTTTTGTTAAGTGTGTTATATCCTTTGTGTCCAACTTGTAGATTGTAAGGTTTTATAATATTTGATATTTTTTCTGACAATCTTTTTACGTAAGGTAGTCCTATATGACGATTATTTGACGGTGTTTTGGGTTTTTTTCCCCCTGGTTATAAAATTTATGTATCCTGTTTTTGAAAATATTATTTATCATGTTTGTTGATAGTTGTTGTTAATTAAGCTTTTTTTGCTTTTTCTATTGCATCGTATCGAAATTTGGGGTCGGATAAGGAAATTGCTCGGTCTGCTAGGCCAATTATGACCGATTTTTTTTGGGATAACGGATGGTTTGATTTGTAGTTAAGATATCTGCCAGACCACGTGTTTTTTGTATACCAACTTGTTTCTATTGTATTGTTCGATCGGTGTAAAGTTAAGTCTAGGAAATTGATTTTATTATTTTCTTCTGATTCGATTGTAAATTTTAGTTTGGGATGAAAAGAGTTGAACATGTCTTGGACATAGTTTGATTTTTCACTTGGGATAATGAGTATACAATCATCAACATATCTACGATATAGGGGCAAGGTGAAATTTAATTTAGGTATGATGTTGTTTTCAAGTTCTTCAAGGACAAGCTGTGCAATGACACTTGATATTGCTGCTCCCATTGCGCAGCCTTCTATTTGTTTGTAAAATTTATCTTTGTGTTGAAAATATGTGGAAGTGAGAGTGTATTCTAATGCATTTTGAAATTCAGTATATATATATATATATATATATATATATATATATATATATATATATATATAGTTCTTTTCACCTTATATATAAATGATCTTTTTGAACGAAAACTGTGCGGAGAAGTGGTGAGTTTCGCAGATGACACTGCAATTTTTTACAGAGCACCTGACTGGACAACACTCAAAAACATCATTGGGGATGACTTCCGGAATGTTTTAAATTTTTTCAACAATAGAATATTGACAATCAATTTCAAAAAAAACACATTTTTTGCCTTTTACGTCATACTCTTCAAATCTACCACCATATAATGAACTCAATATACATTGTGATAACGGCAATCATTTGAAAATAGAGTCTATTGATAAAATCAAATATCTGGGTATGTACATAGACTCCCAATTGAGATGGGAAGAGCACATTACTTATATAATTAAAAAAAAAGATTCATGTTATATAGATTCAAGAACATCTCCGACATAATCAATACTAAATATTGTATTGGTCGAAAGCCACATTTCGTACGGACTCATAGCATGGGGTGCCACCTCAGCAACACTGATCAATAACCTACAGAAAATTCAAAAGTGCATCCTCAAAATGATCTACAGAAAACCGGGATGTATCAATCTGATAGGCTTTACCATACCAAAAAACGGCATTGATGAATGTTTACCAACTGTATGCAAAAATGATCCTTTTAAGGCAGTACAAAAATAAATCGTCCTTGGTACACATTCAACACTCTTACAATACAAGATATTGAAACAATGTCGTAATACCCAGAACATAAAAAACAATAGGACAAATATGTTATACCTTTTTGGGACCGAAACTTTTCAATGAGCTACCGTCGCAGTGAAGGTCGCAGGTCTAAGTGAAGAGGCTTCTAGCCCATAAGCCACAAACAACAAATCTTAAATCTAATCTATATCGTAAAAATATCCAATTGAAAATCGAGTTTGCCTTTGCAAAATATTATATTGAGTTATATTTATATCATACCAATCATGTCAACACAGTCCATACATTTCACTAAGATGCTTTTAAAAATCAGAGATTTGTGTTCGTTATTTCATCGAATCGAACGTTAGATTCTCGGATTTCTCCAGAACCGATGTTATTTCGAATCGCATCGCTCGTTACTCAGTTCAAATACCCACTTATATTTTCAGAATATCAACATCGAAAGCTGTCGTTGATATTGAGTATTGACATTTCCTCCGCGTTTGTTTGCTGTAGGTGTCGTCAAATGGAAGGAGCGCTTTAAAAAATATAATCTTGGTGATCTTTCAGAAATAGCGAATGCATTCATTCAGGAAAGTACAATGTGGGTGGCGTGTTTGTGTTCATTTGCGACTTATCTCCACACATGCAACTGGGACTGCGTAGTAGTGTAGAAACGTATCAATAGTGTCAGAAAAATATGATATGTTTGCGGTAGAAGTTTTAGGAGAACATGAAAGCCATTGCCTGAAAATAGGTACTACGAGGTAGTGGGCCAAGAACGTGCCCTGGTCACTGCTGACTGACATTCTCTCAACATCAGTCCATGGAATCTAATAATATGGAAGCAACAACAATCCGAACTACCTAGTCAACCTAATATTTGATTACCTCAGAAAAAGAAAGGTTGAAACAACCAGTTAAACGATAAAAAACATAACCATCGGTGTACCACAGGGTTCAGTCTTAGGGCCGTTCTGTGGAATCTTCTATACGATGGAATACCCAAGCAAAATTGAAAAATCAGCAGCATACCCAAGTAGCATCAATAGTGACGAAAACTGATACTGCAACTTCGACTCGGTGGTTATTACGTGAACACCACTGAATCTACCACTATACAGTAAGAATAACTCCATTTGCATGGTTGTAGTCACGTAACTCCCATCTTCAATAGCCAATCCACATAAGATTACTTGTTAGTGACAATTGAGGTGTCTGAAACATTATGGCCATTAAGCAGAATCACCTTAAAGGTTTTCACTAGAATATGATAGTTTCGGTGACGTTTCAGTAACTTCCATGAAACCTTTCATATGGCAGGCACTTGATTATGATATGTGGTGATGGTTGCCACGTTCTTGCTATTCCTTAAGTAATTGCCACAGTTCGCATTTAATAAAATTCACTACAAAGTTACAATTACCTTTAAAATTCACCATCAAGTAACCTTTACTCAGTATCACGTAACAATGATCAATTATAAGTTGAACCATCATCTTAAAATGGCCGTGTTTATGCAAACAAGTAACAATTATCAATTAACAAGTAGAAAGTTGGCCAACTCTTAACTTCTGAACCAAATTTTCTTCTAGTACGCAGAAAAAAATCGTTTTACCTGTTAGGTGAAACGTGAATGATATTTATTCAAAATGAAATGGGTTAGTAGACAATTTTTTCTGATTTTGTATAAAGGTTAATTTAAACAGCTCGGTTCTCTGACTTGTGCGCCTGCTTACTATTCATACTTTATTTGTTACTTCAGTTTGCAACAATGCCATCATTTTCATTACTTGTTAACTGTTACTTGATACTTCTTACTTGATAATTGTTAATTGAAGCTGCATGTATCCACCATACTTGTTACTTGTCCTTTTTTTAAATGCACATGTATCAGCAATTTTGAGGTTATAACTTTGAAGTGGCAGGTTATAATGGCCGCCTGCCACTTTCTGTGGTGGAAAAGTTCCACTGGCCACTTTATGATGATAGGAACTTCAGAGTGGTATATTTTCAGTTTCTGACACTTCAAACACTAATTTTGGGTGCAACCACTTTAAAGTTATATCATCTAAAAGCCGACATATTACGAATCATTCAAAAACATGTATTTGTCGTCAAACGTGTTGCATCAAACGTAGTGATATTACGTAAATATTGGTTTCAAATAACCAAGATTGATAAAAAATGTTTGAGGGATTCAAGTACATAATTTCAGAGGCGCGTTATTTGTATCTTAAATAAAGATAATTCAGATGGCGGTTGCTCAAAATCGAGCTACAACACACATATTTCACAGTAAACTTTCAATCATTTTAGTTTTATCAGAAATATCCAAATTCAATATACTTACACTTGTTTGTATGTTATATACTTATACTCATAGTCGAGTTTTAAAAAATGAATCTGGGAAAATGGATGACTGAGGAACATTTATCATAAAAATATGTTGCAGGACAGAGATCGAGCTAAATATCAGTTACATAAGCGCAATCAGTTGAGTTTATACGGGCCGAGTGTCGGCCCCTACATATCCACGATCTTGCCAGGTGACCACAACGTGGTTGGAATGTAGCTATCTGATAGCCAGGAACATAGATAGGAACGTAGCGGCCACCAAAAAAGTGTTCTCCATGTTGGTAGCCGCCACGTGATAGAACCGTGTATATTACGTGGCAGTGGTTGTGTACCTTTCAAGGCCCAAGAAAGAAAAATGTTGATCAATAGTTACAGTAGGACCTGCTACTGAATAATTCACTAATAGTCCATCAATTAATTTAGTCGTAATACCACCCACATTCTGAAAGTAGATTTGTAAATGGGAATGTTTTTTTTTTTTCTCTTGTGATTTTTTAGATATTTTTGGGACCCTATTTGAAAACATTATTTGTATATTTTTATTGCCTTTTTGATTTTATTGTTCACTTACTTTTCTAAAATACTCTTGCTGTCTGGGTGTTCTGTCGGCACTGATATTGTTACGGGTACGCGAGAGACATCTTGAGAATTATAGAGTGGTGACTTTTTATTGCCTTTTTTACCCACTCGTGTTTTTTCAACAATGGTATCAATTTTTACATTTCACCAACTCCAAAAAATTGTATCTTTATCGCCATTAATTTTGTTGGCTGCCGGCAAAGCCTCAGACACCTCAGCATTAGAAAACAAAATATTATTAGTACATGATCATTCACTCCAATGAAAATATCCTTCAAACTTGATTCATATTCAGCCATTTGCTTTTTGTGGGTTGCAGTTCAATATGACTACATGCATGGCGTAGAAAATTCGGTATGGACCAAAAAGCACGAAAATAAAATTGAAAGAAGTTTCCTGTATTTTGTTCGACGAAACTTATAGCTGCGTGGTCTTATTATGGATCCAACATGGATATCGCTAATGAAAAAAGGGGTGGAACTAGAGAAATGTTGTACCAAATAAATCACGTTGATTTGGACATCATGTGTGGTGTATATCAAGAGAATTAATGAAATTTCAAGACGAATTCAAAATTGTAATTATTAGACAAAACTTGGATTTCCGGAACGTCATCAAAGGAGTATATTTTGTAAGAGTTTCTAATATTATTTTTGTTGTGAAATATTTTAGGCAAATCCTTTTCAAACGGTACGTTATTGACAAATTGGAAATTTTTATTGGTTTATTTTTGAATCCAGACTAGCCAAACTGCTGTAACGTATCAGGGCAAATTTAATCCGATACATCCCCAAAAAACTTTAAACGTTATTTACTATTTTGCAAGGTTACGGTGCTCGATACCTACTTGATAAAGGAAAAAGCTCTTCCCTTATCAGAACTACATCAGCACAGTCAGGATCAATGATCAGTATGCACAATGAAATCCCCATCAAAATTTGATGAGACACGGCACTGTTTTTTCGAATTAAAACAATTTTTTTTGTTTGGCGCCCATATAGGTGAACTTTGGACGTACCTTTAAATTCCATTCATTCACATTCTACATTGAAATCGTTAATTGGCAAAATTCAGTAGGGATATGCTGCATTGATAAAACACCAAATAAAAAGTTTACAACTTGAAGTATCCCGAAGGAGAGGAAGGAAAAGATAATAATGAACGACTAACGGAAAACGACGATAGCTTCATTCAACATCCGTAAGTTTCCGATTCTCAATCAGTCTACACCGTAATTATTACGGGAAATTGTTAAAAAGGCTCCCGTTGGATATGCTCCAGAGTACTATAGGCATTGTAGAGATCGAAAAATAAAGGGTTCGCAACCTCTGATGACTCGGACAAGTAAAATGGGATGAAAATGAAAGGCGGATGAGGAAAAGGGTAAAAATACTTTTCTATCTGCTTGTAACTTTTCACTGAACATAAAAAACGAGCGCAAGGAGAAAATCAGAGAATTATTAGAATCTACAAATTATTTTTTTTTTCGAGGAAGTTGATTATTTTCAGTTGGAATATTGAAATAAAATAGGGTAATGGTTCGAATAGGAGAAATGAACAAAATTCTATTTGGTGGACTCGGCTACATAGTTCATATTCAGTAATATCTAGAACGACTATGCGGCGATAAATCAACAAACCGAGTTCAACTTTTTCAGTAAAACGGAGGTCAATAAAACGCAACTTTGGCAGCGTTTGACAGTCAGAGTTTATCAAACATCGTAAAAATCAACATCATGTGTTTGATGTGTCGAAGCGTGTCATTGTTTACATTGTGAAGAAGGGGTGAA
This sequence comes from Gonioctena quinquepunctata, assembly GCA_018342105.1. NCBI lineage: Eukaryota > Metazoa > Arthropoda > Insecta > Coleoptera > Chrysomelidae > Gonioctena > Gonioctena quinquepunctata. The sequence continues at coordinate 143,797 of JAFIRS010002370.1, forward strand.
TATTTTGGAAATCAGCAGTTCTTTGCACTAAAAAAGTGCTAAAAATACGCCAATAAGAGTGAGTGAGATGTTCTGGTTGAAAGAAGTACTAATGTTGAGTGTTTCCAGTGGCCGAAATAAGCGCTGACAAATGACCCCGTTTCTACTGTTGGAGGGCCGTATCTCGGAAAGTATTCGAGAGCGCCAAGTTTCGACTTCAGATTCGTATCCAGGAGGCAAAAATATGTAGGTACTAACAAACTGCACGTCTCAAATCTCGTGAGTCTGGTATTCGTATATTTGCCATATATTGGTGGACAGCAACAGAATGGACAATAATTTTCATTCTACAGGAAAGAATGATACGACTCATCTTTGGTCTCAAATATCAAGAAACTGGTAGAGAATCATAAAAAACAGAATTTTTACTTCATCAGGAATTTACATACAGCATTTTATATTTATTCATCAAAATATCGAAGAAGTAGTCATAACTATTCCATTCTTTTTTTTTAATCCAATCATATAGCATATAGGAAACCAGTAATCTGTGCTAATATATATATATTGATATGGAATTGATGAATTGAAAAATATAATTGTTTTTGTATATTGAGATAGCTAATTATTTTTGGTATTCTTTGAGAGCCAAATTTGATATGATGTAAATAGATATTTCTGACCCTGTAATAATAATTGTCAGCGAACGTCACTGTTCTCTCGTCACGCTACCAACAATTATTATTTTCTTCGCCACAGCTAACAACAGTTGGTACGCCCTTATCTCATATAGTCGGTTCAAAAGGAATTTGGCCAATGGTGGCTAACTTCAGTTTATTGAAGGATCTTAGTTATGTTAGTTGATCATTGTGAGAAAATAAACAAACCAAATATCAAAACAATTATCTCCTTTATTCAGGAAGACTTAAAAATACCTGGCCTACGAGAAATAACTTATGCTAGAGTGAATCAAACAATTATTCACGGATAATCATAAAATGCATATCATGGATAGATAAACAGAACCTCACTTTTTCTGTGAGAGTAATTTTCTGTTATTGTTCATAAAAAGTGACATAGAGTTCATAGAATGTGAAAAATGTTATTTGTGAAATAGTTCAGGACCGGGAAAGCACTATTAAAGGTTTTATACCTGGTTGGAACTGTTGGTGTTCACAACTATACCATAAAAAACAGGAAGTCTCCTCTCTCCAGCCTCCGTTGGAACTGCAAAACCATGTGTCAGGAATGTATCGATGCGGGACTCAGCTTTTGGAATCGTGGATATACGATATCATCAAGGTAATCTTGTTCTGTTAAGCAAATGATGGAATTATTCCATATTCCATTTCTTTATGTGAAATTTTGTGCGTGCTTCCGCTTTGTAAAATATTTTCGATCTCCTCGAAGCTTTGTTTTCTCGTCGCTCCGCAACATCTTTCCATTGTTGTTGTTCCATTTGAAATTTCGAATTCGCGCACCAAATTGTCACTTTGCACTGTTTATATTAATGTTGCACATTTTATACACACAATTAAATTCCCATTCTTATCATTAATTACAAGTTTGAATAATAATTGCTTATGATACCTTCTCTTTGCCATTCTCTCACAATTTCCAACTTTTCATTTGATCATCTCTTCTCTGATTGGCTATCTTTCATAAAGACGTTTGCTGTTCTCTCATTGGCTAACTTTTAGTTTGCTACAATTTCATGTACAGAGTGTTTCAAGTTTATAAATGTATTGATTACTTTTTATTCATGATAATTCTGTAAATCTTGACTTTTAGTTGTCTTTTGAGCAATTATGAGTTGTAATAATTTTGATAGTGTATATAATTGACTGTTTTATAGCACTTTGACATTTTTATCTATCCATATCATACCTAGGCTCATAAAATACATTGAATTTTAAAAGCTATTTACAAACAAACTCTTGAAATTGTAATTATTTATTATTTATTCTTTTTGTGGCTTTTTTGTCTTTTAAAATTTACAACTGGCATAACATAACATAACAATATATATATATATATATATATATATATATATATATACTTCTGAAGTTGACAACTATAGGCAAATAACCTTACCCTGCAACATATCCAAATTATTTGAAAAAGTTGTAGCAGTCAGAATAATTGAATACTCAGTATTCACCTGAAGACGATTGCAGTTACAAGCATTCGAAACGTCGTGAAAACCTATCAAATCAATCATGTCATATCATTGTTCTGCGACCTATCGAAAGCTTTCGATACAGTGTGCTCTGAATTTCTAATCCAAAAATTATTAAATCTTGGTTTCCTATAGTAACATAGTAAAATGGATAGAATCTTACTAAGAAATAGAAATATGATCGTAGTATGTAATGGGTCATCCTCAGAGCCAAGAAACATCAAACTTGGTGTGCCGCAAGGTTCGTTCCTGGGACCGCTACTATTTTTGCTATATGTAAATGCTTTACCACAATATATTGTGGGAGGCCATGTCACAATGTTCGCAGACGATACTACCATAACCATATCTGGTCAAAATGCAGAGCAACTCGTTAGTAAATCTGAAAGTAATTTCTGATAATAAATGAGTATTTGTTTAAATAATGCAATTAAACACAAACATTTATGCAACTTTTTTGTATATTGAAATCTTTCCAGCCCACAAACAGCAATGTACACTTGGAACTGGGCGTTTTTATTTGCCATAACGTTAACATTGAAGCGGGTAGTCACCTGGTCTTAAACTAACTGTTACTGTTTGTCATTACCCTGATACATCGGTGTCCAAAGGGTTCGTTGAAGTGAGGCATTCCATGCGGAGCTTAACGTGTTAACTTCTCAGTAGATCTATCAGGATTTCCATCGCCCAAGTGAATAAACATGATACTATTTCATTACCTCCCGACCGGCTCGGCTGTAGTCTCATCCCACAACATACACCAAGTTTTGTCAACGGTTGTGACATAAATTGTACTATTTGATGTCCAGAGTTTTCTTGAGTATAAACTTTGGAAATTTTTCAAATCAGGCGTTGGAAGACATTTTTGGAGATCAGACTCCGAAACCTTGATTAGCACGGGCTTCCAGTTTATCTTCTCTTTTCAACTGTGAAGCATCTTTCAGGTGGTTTTCTTTTTGTTGATTTTCTTAATTGTTTTCATTTTTTATTTCACAGTGCACTTTATCGCAAACATCACAAGTGTCAATGTCTGCTAAGTGGAAAGACAAGTTGAAATCTTCATTGAGTTGTTCAGAATAAACCCACTTTTTTTTTGGTTTGATTTTTCCTTGTTGGCACTCATCTACATACAATGAGTACATTGTGGAAATATTCAGTTGATTTCTCAAATATCTACGCTTGGATCTTTTCCTGCTGTAGTAGCTTTCATAAACTGGGAACTTCGAAATATGGTGTTTGATCCGTTCTAACCTTCCACTCGACAATTTATTTGCTGGGTCTGGTGTTATCAAACCAGACTCACTGCCTTTTTTCAAAGCAACTCTCATGAGAGAGTTTTGCAAACGAATTCTTCCTTATTATTTAAATTAAAAATAAATGTGTGGCTCTCGGTTCTGCTTCTACTTATCTTTTCCGTTGTTTACAGGCTTAGTTCTTATACAAGAAATCACGAACTGTCTTTTTGAGTCCCAGCTTCTCTCCGCATTCCAATAGTCAGAATGTATTCTCAGTCTCTGTTCTTCTATAACTTTGGTTGCATTTTCGTCGACACTTATCAAGACAGGGAGGTTTCAGATATTTTACCTCGAGATTACATTTTTTGTATTAACATATTCCTTTCCACTTAGTCTACTCTTTTTTCTTTCGTTTTTTTCCAGGTTTTTTCAATTTTACTCGTTTCTTGCCCTCTTTATCATTCTGCATATCGATGTTTTGATTATCTTCTATATCGGAATCATTATAAGGGACCAGAAAAACTGCATTCATCACAGCTTCATTCAAAATGTCTGGGGCCTCGGTAAAAGGATCGCTTGAATGTTAGTCATTTTCTCAGGCTGCTCCAGGAGAAAAAGGAGGATCATCAAGGTCGTCGTCTGCCAATTGCTCAATGTCAAAACTGCTTAACTCTCCATCGTCAAAAGCATTTCGGATTTCAGGGGCAGATACTTTAGTGAGGAGGCGTAGCTCATAATCAGCTAGTCCTAAAAGAAATTGATTTGAGTTAAAATCATTATTTCAGAACACAACGCACAAACCTTGCGATTGCCAGTTGAGTTTGTTCCTCTGCTTGTACACCTACTTCGAAGTGCTCCTCTAAATATAGGTTTAATTCGAACTTGTCCTCTGTACGTAGCTCTACTTCAAATTCTTCCTTTTTAGAATCCTCAGATAGAAGATTATTCACAAAACTAGGATTTAGGGCTTTAAAGAAATATTATACCATTCAACGAGTAATTTCTGCGGCTTTTTGAATTCAGGTGGTTTTAATGCTATATGACTAAAGTCTAAAGCGGCCTTTTATTTAGATTGTTGTTTTGACATAGAATGGTCTACTCGATAGAACATGAATAACATTATACGCTCAATATATACGAGGTAGCTAGGTTAGGTATGTTATGAAAAGAAGTGGATAAACAATATTTGAATATCGTTACTTTTATATTATATGAGTGAGAAACAAAACGCTTAGGATTGCGAAGCTTAATTAAAAAAATAACACATCCTTACCCTTAATTCTGTTAGTGATGGAGCCGAACTCGATTCTCTAGAAAATAAATGTTCTTGTTCTTTATTTTTTAACTTATCACTTTTAATCATTGACAAAATTAATCTGCGTCTGCTTCCACTCATCTTTCAATATTCTCAGAATGTAACTTCAAAACTTGATACAGTGTTAATAAAAATATTTATTAAAATAAGTTATTCCTTAACGGGCCACTACAGTAAACAAAAATGCTCTTCTAGACAGCGTTAATCGTACACAACATTCTCACACGGTTATCGTGACTAAACCTAATCTATTCTGACAAGCTGAAACACGTGGGTAACTGGACTTAGAACAGAACGCTATTCATCAACACTACAGCCAGAGGAGCACAAGTTCAGTATTGAACTTACGTTTTATAGGTGTATTGGGTAAAGCTTCAGAGGTATTAAGTGAATTTACGTTTATAACGATAACTCTTTTGTTATGGTCTGATGGAGAATGAAAGTCTACTTACGTCCGTCTGGTTCTGAGGTACAGAATTAAGGTAAGGATATTAAGCAGGCGTACAAGTCAGAGATCCGATCTATTTGAATGTACCTCTTTTTATACAAAATCAAGTAAAATTTTCTATTGAAATCGCATAACCCAATTCATTTTAAATATCATTCACGTTTCACGTAACAGGTAAAACGAACTTTTTGTAGGCTACAATGAAATAACAAGAGAAAAGTTAGGTTAGCTTTCGTCATCGCGCGGACCAATCCACGGTCACTTGACGTCCCGTGAATTTCAAAAGTAAGTGTAACTTTGTAGTGACTTATTAAATGCGACCTGGAGATATGAATATAGCAAGAACGTGGCAACCATCACCACATATCACAATCAAGTGCCTGCCACATTGAAGGTTTGATGGAAGTTACTGATACGTCACTGAAACTATTATACTCTATTGAAAGTGATTGTGACTTCTAAGTGATATTCAAGTGGTACAGGATGGTTACCGCAACGGTTATTTTCCACCTTCAAGTTTGAAAACCGTTCATAAAATACGTTCGCATTGTAATACGTTATTACAATTCAATACTGATAATAATAACAGCAATTAAGACCAATTCAATGCTAAAACAGTAAGTTGAGGGTAATAATTAAAGTAATTGTTCAAAATGGCCACCTTGCACCATTATGCATGCGTTGGCTCGTCGTCTCATGGACCCACGTACACGTTCCATTATACCTGGTGTATTTCGGATAGCGTCACATCCAGCAATGACGCGTTGACGAAGTTGTTCTTTGGTTTCTATTGGCACCTTATAAACTAGGGCCTTCAAGTGACCCCACAAAAAAAATCGATTGGATCGGAGGCCAGAATTGATTTGGAACTTCATCGCCTCGACCAATCCATCTGTTTCTAAAACGCTGAATTGAACATTCTCGAACTATTGAAGTAAAATGCGCTGGCGCTCCATCATGCATAAACCATATTCTTTGTCTCAGTAAAAGTGGAATGTCCTCAAGTAATTCAGGCAAAGTATTTCCAAGGAAATATAATTATAATTTCCATTAAGAGTCCCTGGAAAAAAGTGGGGACCAATCAAATAATCCCCAACAATACCTATCCACACATTCAATGAACACTGGTATTGAAACCTGGACTAAACTATTGCGTGAGGGTTTACACATGATTATTATGAAAGTTCATTATGGCGTTCTTTGAAAAATGTGCCTCGTCAGTGAATAATATATCTGCAGTAACTTGAGGGTTTTGTGCAATTTTCTGCAGTATCCATTGGCAAAATGTTACACGGGGAAGGAAATCTCGGGGCAACAATGCTTGGACACGCTGTATGTGATAACGATACAACTGATTTTATTTGAGAATTAACAAAACTAATTTGTGATGTAGGTTCAGATTTGGCGCAGTTTTCCTCGTGCTTGTCTGTGGATCGTCTTCGATTGCCTGAAGAACAGCTTCTTCAACTTCAGGTGTCCTAGCAGTCAATGGCCTGCCTGCCACTGGATCTTTTTAAAAAGACTCCATAAGCCGCTGAAAATGGTTCCCGAATGTCTGGTGATTCGTTGCTCGATGATTAGGGAATCTTTCATTATAAATACGTCTAGCCTCGTAGCAATTGCCATCGGCAAGACCGTATACGTAAATCATATTAGCGATTTCGCTATTCGTGAATGCTGCCATTTGAAAAATATTGCAACACAATACAGAAAACAACTCCACTGTCACACGGATTGAAATGACATGCCAAGTACTCACCTGAATGTTATTTTTTTTAAATCGGAAAAAAAGTCCAAAAAAACTATGTAACAAAAAACAAGAATTATTTTTTGACTACTTTCAAGTGTTGAATGTAGAAGATCTCCGAATCAAAGAAGACAAATGCATTGGCGCCTCTTCTCCGATATTTACTACTTAGAGGCGACTTACGAGCCCCACGGAAATAATTCAAATGCATCGATTATTTCAATTCCCAATAACTCGAAAACAGGTGCTCGCAGCGACCTCTACCAAGAATATATTTTTTACACAAAAATGTTGGAAACATCGATTTTTCCACTAGAAAACGTACAAAAAGACATATAGGTGGCGCCACCCCCACGAAAGAGACAAACTAATCAAATTTGATTTTATCATTGAAAAATACTCCCAGCCACCAAACTTTACTCGAATATCACAATTATTTTGAAATGTATTCACAAAAAATAAAAACAAGAATTCAACTTTGACACCCTGCATCTCAGAAAGGAATAACTTGCGGACATATGCTCATAGGAACTTTTCTTCTCATTTTGACGTCAGCAACACGCTCCTGAATTTTCTACACTTACTTAAGAAACACCTTGTATACAGAGTGGCCACTTTTTTAATGGGATTGTATTGGTAACTTTTAAACCATAAGAGTTAGAAGGTCGGTCAAATGGAGAAAAAGTTGCATCCATAGAAGCATTGTCAAGCAGTTCAAACAAATCGAGATTATCCGGGCCGGTTATTGAGATATCATAAGAAAAGTAAATTCTGTCATTTTGATTTTTCTTTTTTTCCCACTTTATTTCGAATATTATCAAAAAATGTCACAGAAGTTTTTTATTCGACAGTAAATTATCCTCAATTTGACATAATCAGATTTCGTATCCAACGTTTCGTACGCTCTGGGCCACCCTCAACCTCATTTTTTTCAATACGGACCTGCATATTTTATGACACTTTTCGAAATAACTTTCAACGCTGAATTCAACAATATATCATACAATGTCATTCAAAGTTGATTTTCAGGTGATTTTGACCCTTATCCAAATTTCTTCGAGTCGGATCTATATTACATTTAGGTACCTTTAGTTTAATTAACAACATGCAATACATTTCGATAAGAAAATCAACTTACTCATCTTCAACTGAATGGAACGTAACAGAATCAAAGCAAGAAACAAGTAATAATTATTTACAAATTTCAAGAGGTGAAAAACCTAATTCATAATAATTAAACGAAACTATCATTCAATGAAAGAAAAATCAAATGATTATTCGAAAGTAAATGATGAACATTAATGAAGTGAGTGTTCGAAATGTCCACCATTTTTTTAAATGCACTTTGCGGTTCTGGAACCCATACTTCTTATACATCTGCTCATTTTGTCTCCTTGAATACCTTCCAATACATTCTCAATCTTCTCGCGAAGAATCTCTATTGTCGGGTTCGTAGTATCATAAATTTTATTTTTGAGATATCCCCACAAATAAAAATCCAGCGGATTCAAATCCGGAGATCTGGCAGGCCATGGACCTCTTGTTCCAATCCATGAATCGGGAAAAGTTTGATTTAGATAGTCTGTGACTATTCTTGAGTTGTGTGGACCACATCCGTCTTGTTGGAACCATGGAATATTACGCCGATACCGTATAGGAAGATTATCCTACATTTCTTCTATAATTTCTACATATTTTGCTCCGGTTAGGTTGCCGTCAATGAAATAGGGTCCCAGTAATTTATTATTCAACAAACCGCACCATATGTTCAAAGAAAAACGATATTGATGTCTGACTTCATGAATTAAGTGAGGATTTTCTTTGGCATAAAAATATTTGTTCCTTCGACTGAACATGCCAGAATGTCGTTTCGTCTCCCCAAATGATATTGTGCGCAAAATTGTTGTTATTCCGCACCTTCCGTTGAAACCAATTACAGAATTGCAACCTTCTCTCAGGATCATTGCGATATAGTTTTTGCACGGCTTGGTATTTATAGTCATGGTATCCGTGTCTCTTGAGTATTTTATTAACAGCACTTTTTGATAAATTGCATTCACTGGCCATAGTTCTCGATCCTGTTCCTGGATTCATTCGAATTTGGGCCAGAACATTGATGTCATTGATAGGCTCGTTTCGTCGTACATAAGGACCTCTAGGTTTGATGAATGAATTATGTGCAAGTAACGTTGTAGATAAACGTCGAAACATTTTAATATTTGGTGTTGTTCTTTCAGGATATTATTCACCATACCTTTGTTGTGCTTTGAACGAATTTCTATCTAGTTTTATGTACACTTCGTACATATCTCTCTTCTCTTCATTTGTGTATCTTACCATATCGAATAAGTTAGATTGAAATTACTCAGAAAAGTATTTAATGACAAGTTCTTGTGACACAATAATAAACGAAGTGACAAATAATATGACATTTCTTGTTATGTTCTTTTTTATCCACGGCCTACTACTTGAAAATAATACATTCAATAAACCTAGAGTTGTGTGTATGTAAGAAAAAACAAGTCTATCAACGATATCAATGTTCTGACCCAAATTCAATTGAACCCAGAAAAAAAATCGAGAACTGTGGCCAGTGAATGCAATTTATCAAAAACTGCTGTTAATAAAATAGTCAAGAGACGCGAATACAATGATTTTAAATTTGAATACCAAGCCAATTATATCGTAATGATCTCAAAATAAAGTTCGATTCTGTAATTTGTTTCAACGGAACAAATGACAAATCCAACAATAATGATTCCTCGCAAGAAGATTGAGAATGTATTGGAAGGTATACAAGGAGACAAAATAAGCAAATGTATAAGAAGTATGGTTTCCAGAACCGCAAAGTGCATTTCACAAAATGGTGGACATTTCGAACACTTACTTCATTAATGTTCATCATTATCATAATCATTTGATAGTTTCGTTTAATTATTATGAATTAGGTTTTTCACCTCTTGAAATTTGTAAATAATTATTACTTGTTTCTTGCTTTGATTCTGTTACGTTCCATTCAGTTGAAGATGAGTAAGTTGATTTTCTTATCGAAATGTATTGCATGTTGGTAATTAAACTAAAGGTACCTAAATGTAATACAGATCCGACCCAAAGAAATTTGGATAAGGGTCAAAATCACCTGAAAATCAACTTTGAATGACATAGTATGATATATCGTTGAATTCAGCGTTAAAAGTTATTTCGAAAAGTGTCATAAAATATGCAGGTCCGTATTGAAAAAAATGAGGTTGAGGGTGGCCCAGAGCGTACGAAACGTTGGATAGGAAATCTGATTATGTCAAATTGAGGATAATTCACTGTCGAATAAAAAACTTCCGTAAAATTTTTTGATAATATTCGAAATAAAGTGGGAAAAAAAGAAAAACCAAAATGTCAGAATTTACTTTTCTTATAATATCTCAATAACCGGCCCTGATAATCTCGATTTGTTTGAACTGCTTGACAATGCTTCAATGAATGCAACTTTTTCTCCATTTGACCGACCTTCTAACTCTTATGGTTTAAAAGTTACCAATACAATCCCATTAAAAAAGTGGCCACTCTGTATATAAACTTTTGGATTCTGGGGACCACGATCGGCGAAGATATATCAAATTTTTCTAAAACTGGCTTAAAAAAACTACAATAACTTGCACTTTCAGAATGTAACAAATATCGTATTCTTCAACTGAAAAATGATACACTGCTATTCGTCATGAGAATAGAATGCCAAATTTATAAGTAATACTTTGCTTCATAGTGCATCGCTCATAAAATGTTTCAAGATATTGAAAAAAAGTACACCGATACTGAAAAAAATAATCCAACTTGTTTGCCATCTTGTGTTCGAAAAATGTCACAAATCTATATTGATTTCCAATTAACAGTTAATTAGCTATGCATGCACAAAAAATTTATCAAAATCCGATAACTGGTTTCAAAAAAAATATAAGCAATGGAAAAAATCATGTATTTATTCTTAAGTTAATCCTTAAGTTATTCGGGCTTGCGCGGTATGAATATGAAAAGGAATTATACGTTGAAAATTATTGTAAGGCAATACGTATCGAAACCAAAAACTTTTTTTTAATTTCTCTGTTAACCAAAAAACGACTTTTGGCCGTTTTTCGGCCAAGCCAGATCACTGTAACTCGTTACAGATCAGACTTACAAAAAAAGTAGGGAGACATTTTGCGTAGGAGGAACAGTTGAGGAACTATTTCGAAAAAAACAATTTTTTGAACCCTTAATCCAAGATGGCGATGGCGGACTGTGCCCCCCTCCTCTAAGGTCGATAACTTGGATTTATCATCGATGCCGGGAACTAATTAACATTTATCAAACTCGTTTCTACCCCACCTTTTGTAGGGCAGATGCCATTTGTAATCCCCATTGACTGGAGTACTGATAAATCTAACCAATCTTTTGATTGATTCTCTTTTTACTGAATCAGAAAGTGTGGCGCTAACATTTAAATGATTTTAAAAATAGACCCCAGATGACATCAAATTTTTGTTTATATCAGAAGAAAGAGGAAGTATAAATCTGCAATTTGCAGCAGATAATCTCACCTAAATCGGAATTATCTACAGTGAACACCTCGCTAGCATTTTACATTCATCTCCACTCTCCAAGTTTTCCTCAATTCTCTCATTTCAGTTTGAATAATCCCTCGCAGAATCGAAATAATCCAGATTAATTCAACAAAGCCTTATTAGAAGTTTAGGAATTATCACGTCCTATCTGAGAGTTTATTACGGCACAACAAACATTGTGGTTGGGACTCAGGGAATAGCAATCATCATTTTATAGAGGTGTTTGAAACCCGCCCGCTTCAGACGGGGTTGTCACCAACCCTCCCCACCTTACATTGAGGAAAATAAGGGTGCTAAACTTTCAAACTTGGTGTTAGAGCTGCGGTACTCAGTACCGAAAAGTAATCCAAGTACAACACTCACTACTCCGGTTACTTGAAGTATTTTACTCTTATAGTCAGTTGCCTAATGGGAGAGAGTGATAAAATGTAAATTTGCAATGACAGAACCCATCAAACAGGGTGGACAGCTCAAAGGTTGTATTATAAACTTGCAATGATAGTTTTAAAAAATTCCGTATTTCAAGTATTGAATGAATGTGATTTTTTGTGGAGGAACAACGTTTCTTGACTTGGTTTTTTGGGTAACCTTCCACAGTTTGAAAATGAAAATTTAATCCGTCATTTGAAAAAACTACAAAGACTCTGCAAGAGAAAAAACCAAATTATTCAAACTATTAAAAGAGATTCAGAAGCTTTTGAGAACGGGAGCAGATATAGTCCCCAAAACGTCAATCTTTTGAATTAGAACAATTTTTTTGATAGCCAAATTCAGAATACGGCAAGTTACTGACTAATTGAATCATTTTTCTTCAGGAAATATAATTTGGTGAACGCAGTAACTTATCGGGGAGAACGAACTAGTATGCCCTTTCTACACTTGTATAGATTTTCCTGATTATATTTTCATTTTCATTCCGTATTTCTGTTATTTAAGACGTACACACCCCGAATTGGTCCTAAATTAGGGTCACCTTAATTTGCATAACAATAGAAAGACGAGTTTCCTGATTGAAATGTATGTGACAGCGGCGTAACTACAGGTATTTCATTAAAATAATAAGTATAATAATAATTGTATATGATTATAATTATAGAGATAGGCAGAAAATTGAGATATTAATGATTCTAATATTGAGTAGATGAAAAGTAAGGAAATAGTTAAATTGGAATCCAGAGAAATAATGAGGGGCTCTACAGTGTTTTCCCACATTCTTACTTCTATTCCAATCACATGTTCAATGCACTTACTCCATTTTTCGCAACCCACTGTCTTCATTCCCTCTTGCAAGAGGTTTTCAACGTCTCTTATTTTAAAAGTAGTGTTATGCCTTGCTACAAACCCTTTCACTCGCGTCCACACCAATTCTATGGGGTTCAATTCACAGTGATATTGCGGAAGGCAAGTACCGTTATATTCCATTTTGGAGCGATTTCGTCGACAACAAATTTCGTACAAAGAGATTTATTCAACTTTACAATCTCCAGTAACTCCTTTTTCAGCATATATTTATGAAATGGTTTCTTATTTGAAGTAAGCCAATGAATGATGTGATTTTTTTTGCAAGAATAATATCTAGAATTTGCTAGAAGTATTCTTTGAAAACATCAGCGTTCATGTCTTCATGGTAGTCTCCAGTCCGTTTTGATTGAAATGCTAGTAAACCACCATCGACAAATCAATTTTTGCTACCAATGTGAGTAATTATAATTTTTTTAGCTTTTCCCGAGGGTGCTTTTATTCCCGTAGACCATCCTTCCATGAAAGCTTGCCTCGCGCATTTTATATTTTTATTCTGCCATATTTTATCAATGGCATTTTCTTCATTTAACTAAGTTCAATCCATATAAAAGATATTCCTGTTTTCCCTTCGAAACTGTCTAACTGCTTTCAAATATCGTCGTCGCCAGCAGATGATTTCGTCTTTCTCTATTAAAAGTGATTTTCTGTTGTGAATTTTTTCATAACGAAACTGATTTTCTCATTTTTAGAAAATGCACTTTCACTAATCCGTTTCTCAGCAACATATTCAGAAATACTAGCCCTTTTTCAGAACGAACTTTTCCAACAACTGCCGGAAAGTAACTAAACATTTCACATTTTTGAAATACCGAGGCCCAGGTAGGTAAACTACCTGTGCCTCTACCCAAGCTTATACTCGTATTCATAGAAAAACCCTCCATTTGTGAAACAAATTCGACCATATTGTTATCTCTTATCACATAGACGGATTTATATCTACATAATATCATTTGTTAAAACAAAACTTTTGGAGTAAGGAAAAGATAATCAGGTAGGTGAATGTAAATTTATTATTTTATTGTACCTGGAACAGGAAATTACAGAGCGTTGTACATTGTTACGGGCGAATCACATTAACAGTCACTAAGCTGGTACGAAATATCTTTGAACCAATTTTACAGGGTTATTGGTTATATTTGGACCAATAGATATCCAATGAAAAAATGGTTAAATTAGGAAAGTTGTAGCATTTTTTCTGAGCCGCCAGGAAATGTGAATAGAAAAACAATTGAACATCGCCTTAAAAGCTTATGATATAAACTTTAGTTTTTTTTATGGGACACCCAGTATATTATTGCATTTTTGTATTCTCCGGAAAATTCTAGATATGTTTCATTCATGATGTCCTATATCTACTTGCACATTCCTATCTTAGTTTTTCATAAGCTATCCAATGACATCAACTTTAGATTAAACCTCGTACGCCTATGGAATACGGCGAAGACAACACGGTTTTACAGTTAAATAATGATGTATCACTCTCTCTTATTAGGAAACAGAGTATAGTCTTTCAGAATAGTACTTGAAATTTTTTAAGTTATACTTATTTTGTCTGGTTTAGTTGGGAGTGCACGCGCATACCGTTACGAAAATTTCACAGTATGAAGTTAGTCACGAAAGAGGCCCAGACTGTGATAGCGATATAGCCAACGAAGTTGAAGATAAAACTCCATTATTTTCAATGTCAAATGTAATTCATATTATTCCTTGTTATGGTTGTAATAAACAATATATTGGTCAAACGCAAAGATCATTATCGAACAGAATAATTTCTCATAAAAGTGACTGCAGATTGCATCCTGAAAGATGTGCTCTGACAGAATATGTGAATAAATTTGAACAGCAGATGCATTACGATTCAGTGATAGTGCTAGCGACAGAGAGAACATTCTTAGAAAACAATTGCATCAATAAAAAAACAGATATTAACCATTTGAGTGAGATCTACTCTTATTTATTGTCTTTAGATATCAATCCAAAGTGACAACAATGCAATATCAAATAATAGTTATTTTTAACATTCCGCCACCTGGTAACAGCAGTTGGTACTAATCTAACAGTTGGCACCACTGTAATAATTTCCAAGTGACACGCGTCAGGTGTCGTTGTCTTAAAATATAATTGCGAGAATTATTCCTAACCTGTCAGTTTCACTTGTCACACCACATAGAGTACACATTTATTTTTATATAATTTTAAACAATGTTGATGTGTTTTTATTAACTTTGAACTTTGTTTTATTCCTTGAACTACGTGTTTTTTCTATTGTATCACTATGTTAGATGAATATGTTTAACATCATTGAAACCAACCTCAACAAAGTTGTGAGTAGCATAATGTTTCGCACTTGAACTATCGAACTATTGGTTTTCTCATCAATTGTAGTTTCCCTGATGATGGAAATAAACATTTCCGAAAGCTTGGATGAACCTCAAAGAGTTTACTTTTTCATTGCTGCCTACCCCAATATCCCTAGTTTTATATATATATATATATATCTGTATATATAGATATACAATATAGATGTCCTTGGACTTCCTCTGTTCCTTTCGGGAATATATATATGGGGTCAAAATATCACCAGTACTTCATATAACTTTTGTTCCTAATAGCCTTCGTTACCAAGTTACGGGCCCTCAAAGTTACAAAATGAAAAATGTTTTTCTTTGATAACTTTCAAAGTGAATATTCAAAATCATCTAAATTTTGGTGATTGACTGAACAAATGAATTCCTTCGATGAGCTTTCATGCAGGAGTCAGTTGTTTTGCTACAAAGTCAGGAACGGACTACCCCCGATGGTCCACACCCCAAAACTTTGAAATGACTGGGATTTGTCAATATGTTTTAACAAAACAAGGTTACCTGGACAATTTACTGACATAAAGTACTCGTGCGGAAAATCGATCAGAGCTACGATCTTTTATAAAAATGCATTTTTGTTCGACGACATCCAACCTGAGATGTCTACCATTATTCGAAAAGATTGATTTGTAATGAAAATAGAAATGAGAGGTACAATGTTCATAACGAATTTTTATCATGCAAACACGTTTACCTTACAAAACTCATGGTGTAAATAATCAATCGCAAGCCTCAACGGCAAACAGAAATGCAAAATCCGCTACAAAAACTGCTCGATATGACCCCCGTCTCTCTCAATACATTTTCTTAGTCGGCGCAAACACCCTCTCTGCACTTGAAATAGCATGCCAGGGTCGTTTCATATGGCTTCACAATGTAATGTAAATTCTATTCAACAAGGCATCTCTCGTGTGAATAGGTGTAGCGCAAACGAGGCTTTTTAGATGCCCCCACAGAAAGAAATCCAATGGATTTAAATCCGGAAACCGCGGTGGCCATGAATATGGCCCACCTCTACCAATCCATCCAATCAAAGTAAAATGAGGAGGAGCGCCATTATGCATAAACCACATATCTCTTCGGGTTTGCAATGGAACATGTTCCAAAAGTTCATTCAAATCGTTCTGAATGAACTCCAAATAACGTTCTCCATTCAATCAGTCATGTAGAACGAATGGTCCTATAAAATGGTTTCCTATGATACCAGCCCAAACATTCACGTTGAATTTCCGTTGGTGTTTGGTTTGCAATATCCCATGGGGATTTTCTTCGGCCCATATGTGGAGATTATGAGAGTTGATTACTCCATCTCTACTGAAACCTGCTTCATCAGTGAATAAAACTAGAGTAATAAAAGTCATATCCTCTCTTTGCTTATCCAGGAACCAATTGGCATATTCCAGTCGTGCTGGAAAATCTTCAGGTGTCATGGCATGTACCTTCTGGATGTGATATGGGTGGAGCAGTTGTTCCCTAATTATTCTATGAATAGTGGACTTGGATGTATGGAACTGTTCTGATAGGTTTCTGATGCTCATTGAAGGATCATCAGCGACAGCTTCCAAAATATTTTTCTCCAATACAACGGTACGCACAGCCCTAGGAGCGCCCTCACCACCTCGTTTTGGCAAAGCTGAACCTACAATAATATCGAAATAAAACAACAGGCTCCAATTAATTATCCATTAGGCATACCTGTCTCTCTCAAGCAAAATGCTCGGCATACAGACGACGGGCTTGCAATGCATGCATATCTGCATATTCGTTGAATGTAAACTGTTCGGCCATATCAAAACACTTCAAACTGTCCTATTAGAATATTGACAATACAATGACAACGCACCACTCAAGGTGTTTTTGTCAACATCTGTGGAAGAAATGGAACATAAACTAATTCACCGGATATTTTTCACCTATTCATGTGCAGCCGTTTTTGTAGTTTATTCGTTTACTTTTTATTAGTTATGTCTTCCGATGTGCGTTTTTTCAGCTTAATTTATCTTCGGGTTAAAGATTTTCTCCCATGAAATTATGCTTATCAGTGAAACTCCTCAACATTTAAGCTGTGAATACGAATTTGCAACACCCAAATGTTGAGTTTTATGAGATTCAGATAACACAACACGAAACGTGCTTATTCCACGCGTATATACAAAGTATGGACTGAATTTGATATTTCATAGTGGAGTAGCTTGTTAGTTCAAAAACACCACGAATCTACATAACTTGATATTTCATTTGAAAAAATATCTACATTGTGAATGAAACTTTCAACTAGGTATTGTACTTATTGTTTACGACTTTATTTTAGCATATTTTGTATTATCCCTATTATAAATGTTGTTGAATTAACGTTAACATTAGTATTTCTACTGTGAAAATTTTTCATTTCAAATAATGGTGGACGATCGGGTTTGATGTCGTCGAGTAAAACTGCATTTTTATTAAGAATCGTTGCTCCGATCGACTTTCCACACGAGTACTTTTATTCAGAAAATTGTCTACGTAACCTTATTTTGTTGAAAACTATTGAAACATTATCTGTCATTTCAAAGTTTTGGGGTGTGGACCATCGGGGGTAGTCCGTTCCTGACTTTGTAGCAAAACAACTGACTCCTGCATGAAAGCTCATCGAAGGAATTCATTTGTTTAGTCAATCACCAAAATTTAGATAATTTTGAATATTCACTTTGAAAGTTATCAAAGAAAAACATTTTTCATTTTGTAACTTTCAGGGCCCGTAACTTGGTAACGAAGGCTTTTAGGAACAAAAGTTATATGAAGTACTGGTGATATTTTAACCCCATCTATACATTCCCGAAAAGAAAAGAGAAGTCCAGGGACACCTTGTATATATATATATATATATATATATATATATATATATATATTAACACACAAAGTTACAAATCATATCATTGGTATTTGTATATGAAAAAATTGAAGATTTCTTGGCAGGCCTGATTCAAGTAAAACATTTATGTATACTACTAGAATTTACTGAATTTCTCTTCAGAATCGATAGCTGTATATGTTTTTTTCCCAATTTTCGTTCTCAAGGTACTTTTTCATAATGTTATTATTAAAAGTCACTCAGAGTCATTTTCAATAATTTTTTTCTGATTCGTTGACTCCTTTGACCCCAGGGTAGCTTGGTGTATATTTGATCCAGTATCGATATATTTTTGAGTTTGTACGTGTTGGATTTTCGATCGATGTGAGTAAGGGTTAATTTTTTTCCTTTTCAAACCTTCATTTAATAGTAAGAGGTCGAATAGAATAGTTACAATGTTACTTATGTTTTTTGAGAAAACAAAGTTTCCTGGTGGAGAACGATAGCATGAGAGGATTATTAGGGTCTTAATAAACTTGAAATGCAGACATCATTTTAATGCAAACTCGGTATGGTGAAACTGTTCTCTTTCACAGTTGGCACTGGGTGGTAATCCACATTCAGTTAGGCGCCTAAATCAATATCCTGGCTGCGCGTGCATTCAGGGTGAGGAGGAGAAAGAAAATATTCTCATATTCAAATCGACTCACTGGATTTTCTTCAAACATTACTCATAATGCGAGAATACACACGTCACTACACAGTCATTTAAAAAATCTCTCTGAATGCTATCACGCGATTACGACGACCTGAAATGATTGATCACTCGGGCCGATTTGATTTAGTATATGTTTCAGCACTTCCAGGATTTTCAGCGGAGTAATTGTGTTTTCCAGCTTGACTGAAAGCTCGTTATGTTTCCGGATTTTCCGTTCAACGCTCCACTCTATTACTTGGAACGCATGCAGTCAATAAATTCAGCAAAAGCTCTCACGCGAATTTCAAATCATAACATTAATGACATGTATACTGAGAGATTATTCGTGTTCGTGAGTGTGGGTTGTTCATTTTTATTGTTTGCTTGGTTACACGGTCAGGTCCGCATCATACAGGGTGTTTCGGTACCGGGGTAGGATCTACAGAGTGTCTTCAACCCGCCACCGACAAAAAAACATAACATTATTGAAAACATGGCCGCCGAGACGGAAAACGGAGCATCTCCGAAACTTAATCTTACTGACAGAAAAAAAACATGAAAGAAGTACCTATTTATATATATATATATATATATTTTCTTCAAATTCTCGGAATAAAGGTCTGATTCAGTCAATTCATATAATTTTCCTTAACGACGTTTCGACATGGTATTTGTCATCATCAGGTTAAAACAAAATTATTTTATTTGAGTTTTGCGTTCGCATTGAACGAAGGTTATTGTGGGAGTGTGACCTGCGTCGAAGTGATCGGGAATGGTTTGTTTATTTTTCATGCATGTTTATCCTCTTCATAAGTAGGTACATGGGAATGTTTATATTGAGTTCTAATATATGGGCCGGACTGTATTTTTAACCTCAACATACTTTCAATATGAAAATAAATACTACTCACAAATATTCGGAATTGCAATGGGATCTCCAATTGCTGCAACAGTAGCAAATCTGGTTATGGAGTATGTTGAAGAAAAAATCATCAAATCACTAACATTCAAACCAATATTCTTCAAACGATATGTAGACGATTGTTTAACCTGTATCCCTATTGACAAAGTTGATGAAATTCTAGAAAAATTTAATAAATATCATCCTAGATTGAAATTTACAATAGAAAAAGAAATAGAAAAACAAATAAACTTTCTCGACACAACAATAATACACGACAATACTGGAAAAATTTTCACAAACTGGTTTATTAAACCAAATGCATCAAATCGTTTCACTAACTATTTGTCAAACGCACCCCTCAGTTACAAAAAAAATGTTATTCAAAATTTAACAGACAGAGCTATAAAGCTTGCTCACCCAAAATTCAGGAAAAATAATATAGAAATAATCAAGAATATATTGAAAGAAAATAATTACCCCAGCCACTTTGCAGAAAAAACAATAAAAAACGAATACATGCGATCTACAATAAAATGATAATGAAGTAAAGAAAACAACAACATACATACCTTTACCATACATAGACAAACTATCGAATAAAATTAATAAAACAATGGAAAAACACAACATAACTATTGCACATCGACTGAAAAATACGAACAAAACCATTTATTCAAAATTAAAACCAGAAATACCAAAAAACAAACAAACTCATACAGTATATAGAATACCATGTAAAGACTGTCAAAGTACCTATATAGGTCAAACAAAACAATATTTGCAGAAACGAGTACAAGCCCACAAATATTCAAAAACCGACATTACAGCCTTATCAAAACACGAAAAGAAAATCAACATAAGTTTAACACCAACAACGTTGAAATTTTGACCAAAGAAAGGAATCAAGAGTTTAAAAATATATCAAACTTAAGCCAGATTTATAACAACCTCTTTTAACTTCGTTTAAAGTAATCATAATGAAAACTGATCTTTACATGCTGCCAAAAAAATACAGTCCGGCCCATATATTAGAACTCAATATAAACATTCCCATGTACCTACTTATGAAGAGGATAAACATGCATGAAAAATAAACAAACCATTCCCGATCACTTCGACGCAGGTCACACTCCCACAATAACCTTCGTTCAATGCGAACGCAAAACTCAAATAAAATAATTTTGTTTTAACCTGATGATGACAAATACCATGTCGAAACGTCGTTAAGGAAAATTATATGAATTGACTGAATCAGACCTTTATTCCGAGAATTTGAAGAAAATATATATGTGGTCAAGAAACTAAATATATATATATACTAGCGGACCCGACAGACGTTGTCCTGTCCAAATTTCTATGTTCCCTAAAATGTTTTTCCCGAAAACTCTCGTCCGCGTAGAATTTCTTTTTTTCTATGTTTTCCTTTATGTTGTTCCATCTAGATTATGCTTTTGACTCCTTCCGCTTCCTGTTGTCGTGTTATCTCGTTTTCCCGTTATCCCATTTTCCTGATACCCCTCTTTTTCTTTATCACGTTATCCCCTTATCCTGTCATCCCGTTTTTTTGTTATCCCGTTATTCCCGTTTCCCTTATCCCGTTTTCCTTTTATGCCATTTTTTCTTCATCCCGTTATCGCGTTTTCTCCTTATCCCCTTTCCTGTCATCCCGTTTTCCCGTTTTTTTTATCTCGTTATTCCCATTATCCCGTTTTCCTATTGTCCCGTTTTTTATTTATCCCGTTATTCCGTTTTCCCGTTGTTCCCTTATCCTGTCATCACGTTATCCCTTTTTTCGTTATCCCGTTATCCAGTTATCCAATTATCCAATTATCCAGTTATCCCGTTATCCCGTTTCCCTGTTAACCCATTTTTTCTTTATCTCGTTATCCCGTTTTCCCCTTATCCTGTCATCCGTTTTTTCGTTATCCCGTTATTCCCGTTATCCTGTTTTCCTGTTATCCCGTTTTCCTGTTATCCCGTTTTTTCTATAAAATAAAAGAAAAAAAATAGAAGGGTGAAAATTAAGAGTAATATGATTTTTTTTATTCTAAGTCATGACAAAATAAAAATAAATCGGGGTTGATCGTAGGAGGATGAAAATTCAGGGTTGTATGTATTTTTTAATGTTGTATCATAAAAAAATAAAAACAAATATTTTTTTTGAAAAAAAAAAAAAAAAATTAAGCGGTGGACCACCCTCAACATTTAGGGGGATGATTTGTGAATCTAAACCATCCAGGGTGCCACCCGAACGCATACAAAAAAATTCATTCAAATCGGTCCAGCCGTTTATGATACCGACTGCAGCGCTATCTGCCGGGCTGATTTGTGAATCTAAACCATCCAGGGCGCCACCCAAACGCAAACAAAAAAAAATTCATTCAAATCGGTCCAGCCGTTTAGGAGTAGTTCAGTGACATACACGTACAGTAGAATTATATATACAGTGCATTCCATTTAAAACGAGCCACCCTGAATTACTTTTGGTACAATGATTTTCAGGAAAAATAAAAAAACACGTCAATAATAGTATACAGGGGGACACATTTTGACATATTCACATTTGATGTTACTTCCACTATCGCACCCCCAGAGCATGTCACAATTTTTTTTAACGGATCACCCTATATTGTTTCGCATTATCAGATGCTCCATGATCAGCAGATTTCAACAAAGTATAAAACATATGGTCTGACGCATATGGTTCGGGAGCTACAAATTATTTTCCATTAGTCCAACGTGCCCTAAAACTGCATAGAAATAGCTTCATCGTTGACAACTCCTGAACGGTTATGCTTTTTATTGCTAACAGATCCAGTTTCCATAAATTTGTTCAATAATTCCGAAACGTTCAGGAGTTGTCAACGATGAAGCTATTTCTATTGCAGTTTTAGGGCACGTTGGACTAACGGAAAATAATTTGTAGCTCCCGAACCATATGCGTCAGACCATATGTTTTATACTTTGTTGAAATCTGCTCATCATGGAGCATCTGATAATGCGAAACAATATAGGGTGATCCATTTGAAAAAAAATTGTGACATGCTCTGGGGGTGCGATAGTGGAAGTAACATCAATTAGCGTTTTACGTTTCTACTAATATTTATTCATTGATGTCTCTTATATATTGTATTTATCTATACTAACCCACCTCATCTCTGTATCTTTGTGATAAAACGATATTGTATTAGCAATGCTAAATAAATAAATAAATAAAAAAAAAAAAAAATGTGAATATGTCAAAATGTGCCCCCCTGAATACTATTGTTGACGTGTTTTTTTATTTTTCCTGAAAATCATTGTACCAAAAGTTATTCAGGGTGGCTCGTTTTGAATGGAATGCACTGTATAAAGACTAGCTGACCCGACAGACGTTGTCCTGTCCAAATTTCTATGTTCCCTAAAATGTTTTTTTCGAAAACTCTCGTCCGCGTAGAATTTCTTTTTTTCTATGTTTTCCTTCATGTTGTTCCATCTAGATTATGCTTTTGACTCCTTCCGCTTCCTGTTGTCCCGTTATGCCGTTTTCCTGTTATTCCGTTTTTTCTTTATCCCGTTATCCCCTTATCCTGTCATCCCATTATCCCGTTTTTTTGTTATCCCGTTATTCCCATTATCCCATTTTCCTGTTATCCCGTTTTTTCTTCATCCCGTTATCCCCTTATCCTGTCATCCCGTTATCCCGTTTTTTCGTTATCCCATTATTCCCGTTATCCCATTATTCCCGTTATCCCGTTTTCCTGTTATCCAATTTTTTCAATATCCCATTATCCCGTTTTCCCCTTATCCCCTTATCCTGTCATCCCGTTTTTCGTTATCCCGTTATTCCCGTTATCCCATTATCCCGTTTTTTATTTATCCCGTTATTCCGTTTTCCCGTTATTCCCTTATCCTGTCATCCTGTTATCCCATTTTCCCGTTTTTTCGTTATCCCGTTTTTCCCGTTATCCCGTTTTCCTGTCATCCCGTTTTTTCCTTATCCCGTTATCCCGTTCTCAATTTATCGTACTACAATTATTATATTCGATTGCCATCTTGCAACCCTATTGCGGAGCTGTGGATAAAATAAAATGAAATAAAAATCGCGATGGAGAAATAGGGGTTGATCGTAGAAGGGTGAAAATTAAGGGTGGTATGTATTTTTGAATGCTGTATCATAAAAAAATAAAAACAACAAATTTTATCTAAAAAATAAAAATAAATCAAGGGGTGGACCACTCTTAACATTTAGGGTGATGAAAAATAGATGTTGTCCGATTCGCAGACCTAACCGATATGCACACGAAATTTCATGAGAATCGGTCGAGCCATTTCGGAGGAGTTTAATTACAAACACCGGTTCACGAGAATTTTATATATATATATATATATATATATATATATATATATATATATATATATATATATATATATATATATTTATATATATATACACAGTGTGACACACTTAAGATGAAGACACCCCTGTATTTCAGTCATTTTTGAAAGCAGAGATTTGATTTTTGGTACAGACCTTCATCGGCCGCACTTTTCGCAATACTTATGTGTGTATGTATGTGTATCCGAAGAGCACTGCCCCACAATAGGATTCCATATCGGAGATGACTTTCCACTAGTGCATTATAAAATATTTTCATTGACTTCAAAGGCAGGTAGTTATTAAGAAATTTGAATTTGAATTAAATTGTTCGATTTTTTTGTATTATAATCAATATGTATGTTCCACTTTATGTATTATATGAGTCTAAATGAACTCCAAGGTATTTTATATTTTTTACGCAACAATTTAGAGTGCCTCCCTGGACTTTCATGTCGAGTTGTTCAAACGGGGAATTTCCAGCTTTATTGCAACTGAAAGGTAGGAAGTTGGTTTTGTCTATGTTGTTTGTCAGTAGTTTGTGTCGAATCAGTTTTTTAGAAACATGAAATTATGTTTCAACTCAGGCCAAGTTTCCGCTTCATAGAAAATGGCGATGTTATCGGCATACCCTATAACGGTTCCTTGAGAGTCGAGTGAAAATAATTCGTTAACATACAGATTGAATAGAAGAGGACCCAATACATTTCCCTGAGGTACGCCATATTCAATTCTTCTCAGGTCACTCATTGTGGCAGACACTTTTACTTCTTGGCTCCTATTTTGCAGGTAATTTGCGAGCAGATTTGCAAATTTTTCTCTCACTCCTACTCGCTCTGAGGTTTCAATAAGCAATCGGTGGCTGACAGTATCGAAGGCAACAAATGGTCAATAAATGCACATAGACATGGACGTCCTTTTTCCGGTGATATGTGAATTTTTTCACACAGTGCGAGGACAGCATCTTCCGTTGAAGTATTTTCCTTGAAACCACATTTTGGCTGTTGGAAATGAGTCCATACTTGTTATGAATGACGTCAATCTGTTTTTCAAGAACCTTTCGAGGATTGATTTGATGAAAATATAAACAGGATGTTCATAAAATCAGATGTGGAATCATCTGCGACTGAAAGATAAACTTTAGTCACTATCTTCCATCGTCAAGATAACTTCATTTTAATCGTGGATTTTTCAATTCACAGAAAAATCTTTCTATCAATATTCAATTGAGAATGTTTCCCTTTTCAACTTTCGAGGATCTTCGACATATGAGTGATGAGAGAAATCGGTCTGTAATTGGTTATAGTGTTTTATTTCCTTTTTTGAAAATTGGTATGACAATTGAATGTTTGAATACATCAGGCCAGATTTCCAAGTCTATACATTTATTCAATATGTGTTGAAGAGGAAACAATATGTGTTCCGAGACAGCTTTGATAGTTTTGGCTTTTTCCGACAGTTTTCCGCCTTTCTGACCCATTATTATATTTTATAATTCGCTACTCTCAATTGGAGTAATATCATAGTATAATTCGGACTTTTATTTCCGAATTATATTAATTCTGACTTTATCTCCGAATTAAACTAATTCTGATTTTTATCTCCGGATTATAATATAATTCGGACTCCAAATTATAAAAATACCAATGGTGTATTGTGGTGTTTTGATGGATACCATTCGACAAACAACATGAATGCCAGTTGTTTGCAGTGGATTAATGATATTCATGAAGCCTGTTGATTACATGGCATTTCGAATTTTGCGTTATAGTTTTCGTTCAAAATATATTCGATTGATTGGATAAATTAGCTATCGAGATTAGGCCTGTTGGTTTGTGAGCATTTCTCAGTATGGCCCAACCCTTGTTGACCCGGTTTTCATTGATATTTCTCGGAATTATTTGTGAATCAATTCAAATATGAAGCTCTCACATCCACGTGTATGTTGAATGTGAATTTCTTGGAAACTGTTGGAGCGTTGGAGCGATTGAAATCGAAAAATACGTCCACGAATCCACGAATACATCATGAGTGATAATGGTTATATGTCAGCAATAAATGATTATACCAGAGTTCAAAATAATTCTAAAACATTATCGATCACTTCTTTGAAAACAAGAATTCAATACGAAATGATACACCCAATAATTGTACATTCTTGCATGACAGACCATTTTCCTATTGCTCTTCAGTTGGAATTCATGAAACTGTGGAACCGGAAACCAAGAAAAACATAGAAAACAGCTTCAAGCTATACCTCAATGAGAAAAAAATTATTAAGGAACTACAAAACGAAACGTGGCAAAATATTTATATCGATACAGACGTACAACATCACCCAAAAATAGATTTTCTGATTAACAAATGAATAACTGAAAAAATACCAGTCAGAAGAAACAAATAAAGCGAAAAACTACGGACGGATAAAAATAATTGAACAAAAATAACTAAAAAAGACCCTGAAAATGATAACCTAAAAACTCAATTTGAAAATATCGGAATAAACTGAATGAAATGATTGAAAAACAAAAACCATTTTATAAAACGAAATAGAAAACACAAAACGATCCTAACAAACTCTGGAAATATTGAAAACATTGAACAAAAAAACAAATCAAACGAAATCAAGCAATTAAAAACAACGGATGGCAACATTATTTCGGACGACCGCTACTAGCTGAACAATTTCTTCAATATTTCCCGACCTACGGTGCAATCTTGCAAACACAATCGATAAAAATCAAAATACTAAATTTCACGAAAAAAAACTTTGCAACTCATTCTATTTAAAAGAGTGTAATGAAACAGAAATCAAGGAAATAATTCTTAACCTCAAAACCAAGAAAGCACCACGCGAATTTTTAGCGACAGCTCAGGAAAAACAAATTGGCGTGCAGTTTACTCGATATTATTATAATATTAAAGAGAAATCCTGCGTTTGTCTATTTATCAAATCGTAATAGAATTCAAAAAATCGAATCCAAACTTCCGCTGATGAATTTATTATTTTCGCGAGCACTGTTTTGACACAAAAATTGTGTGAATTAGCAGAACTTTGGAGTAGGTCTCAAAACGACTCTTCATTTAGGCATGAGTTGCGATAGGGTCGAGTTACAGCCTCATTGTAAATGCTCATTGAAAATGTGGGACAGAACGTCTTTTTTAATGAATACTGTATGTAGTTTTCCATATTATCCTACAAAGTGAACGGATCCTCGCAGCAAAACAATGGTGTTTTGGTTGGTATGTACTTGCGACGAGCAACACAAAACCCCTTTTTTCCTTTTTTCTTCCAAGGGCACGCAAAAAAAAATGTGCTGTGTTTCTTGTTAAATTCTCACAACCAGTCTCATAACACCAACGGCAACTCTTTTTTGGAGTAGGCATTTTGAAAATTACAGTATGAATATTGATAACGATGCGAACAATAAACACTCCACAATATTAGCGGCAGCAACAGGTGCTCGTTGCCTACTGCAGAAGAGAGGATCAACGAGCACAACAGTTTTGTGACGTCACGCTCTCTCCCAAGGTCATGGAGGCGTTTTGAAATGCTGTAGCATTCTCAAAAATTGTTTGAGAAACGTAGGATTTTTTTTAATATTACAGCCGTATACGTAGATTTCAAATATGCAATAAAAAAAATTCATGTCCCAACCTAATTATTGGTGATGCCCAGAGTAGGTACTCAACTAAATTGTCTGTGCGCGCCACTGTCATTTGATGTATATTTTATCGCTTACCTAATTATTCTATCTGACTGAATTTTATTGGTTCGATCCGCAACATATCGGTGAAACTTTTGGGAAATTCAAAGTTTGGTTATTTATGTTCTTGAAACAATGCCTGTTAAAATAAACACGTTAATTTCGAAGACAAGCAAAAGTTAGCAATGGGTTTCCAAACCAGGATTGGCTGACCTACTTTTCTGTTTGACAGGATTATCGGGTGGATAAGTGGTAATCGAGAGATACAAGAAAAGTTTTTGGAAAACTAATATCAACGATAAAAAGGTGAAGTGTCACTCTGAAGTGTTCTTCAACTTCACCTTCAATTTGCTACTCTGCTGAGCTTTTGACACACTTCATGTTTATTTGTTTTTATTTTGACTGTAGAAATGAAAAATCTTTATGAATGCTGAACGAGAATAACAATGGAATAAACTCGAGTTGAAATTACGAACATGCAAAAAAATATATTATCATAAAATTCAAAGAAAATTATAGACTTAGTATTAGTTTTATTGTTGTGTATTAGGATGTTTTCTCTGCGGAATTAACGTAACGAATTTTGAAGGAAATATATTGGGAAATCGAATTGAATCAGGTTCACGTGTTAATTTAAAAAATAAAAAAACCCGACTGCGTAAAAAGTGTACTTTAAAAAAGATGGAAACAAGATGACCAGAAAATATTGATTACTCTCGTTTCTGACGTCCATCGTCTTAATGAATTTAAAAGGTTTTCACGACGTTTCGAATGCTTGTATCTGCAATCGTCTTCAGGTGAATACTTCAGTATATGAAAAAAGCGACCGGGGTTCGAATCCGACCACCGTCAAAAACTTTTTTCTCGATTCCGTATCCAGGATCGGTTTCAGATACAAACATATTTGATAGTGAAAAATTTATATATATTTTAGGTCTTTGGGCAAGTTCACGAGCAGTGAATGATCATTGTAAATGAATGAATCTGTAAAACGAAGCATTTAGAAACGAGAATTGTTATTTTCCCCGTTGAAAATTCAAATATAACATGAATTCTGGTAATTTTATCCAGTTTCAAATGTGGTTCGGGAAATATTTTCATCAATTATCTATCGTGCTAGGATCCTCTAGGAAATTTAACTGCAATTTGAGGCCTTATTATCAAATATTACACCACTCAAGCTTCGCTTTCGTGGTTTAATCAGATAATAAGACCACAAATCGCACTCAGTAAAATTTCCAGGCAGAATGCTTTCTGGAAAATTTCAAAAAAAAAAGTTTTATTACCCTCGATAAAACCCCCAGCACTTATGATATTACCCTAGAAAAAAATTTCCGCAATCAGTTGCCATTTTTATATAGATTTTTTTAGAATTCAATTAATGTAATCACTATTTTTAGGAGTTCTACCCCCTGTTTAGAGTATTCTATTGTGGACTGTAGTCTAATAAATAAATAATTATTATTATGTCCGTTAATTCAAACGTTTTTTTCTTCATTTTATGATATTGTTCAATTTTCCCAATTTTTAAACGATTTTGTTTTTAGCAGTTTGTATTTACAAATTTTGCTGGAACAAATGAGATTTTATATCCGAATGCGGTAAGAAGAAGAAGAAAAAAACTTATCTAAAGATGTACACACCTTTCAAAAGGCCACAAAAGAGAGGCGAGTGAACAAAGTGCTATTTTTTTTTGATATTCATCAAGTTCACAAATAAAACCTATTTGTGTTTTATTTATGCGAGGTATTTGTAATTAGACAATACTATTTACATTTCGAATGTGAAATGTTTCGATCAAGGTGGGAACTGTTTTATCCTGTCACAAACAGTGGCTTAAAATATCCTGGTTCAATAGAAACATTTCACTGGGAGAGGGATATTCGATTTCCTGTATGACTAATCGAATTCTTGGAATCTATGAATCACTGAAACATTGAATCGAAAGTTCGAAGTAGATTGATTGCATGTTTGTTTTTGGCTTCATTCACGGGTTACTTCACTGAAAAATTCCCGTTGCTTCGCAATAACTAGCATAATTTCCTAGATTCGCCAATGTCATTAGCGTGCGGCTAGGGGCAGAGTATTCCCACACAGAATGACTCCCAAAAACAAATGCCTGAATTCAGCGCTCGTGATAATTTTTACTGTAAACCATGAAAACCTATTACCTAATGATAAATATTCCTAAATTTTGCTTTCAGATATTGGGAATAGATAATTAAAGTTGTCATTGTTAAAGGCCCGTGGAGAGGAAAACGGGGCCGGGGGAAGGGGCTACGAATGACGGCCCCTATATGTAATTTTGGAAATTTAGAATTCATGCTGATGATGCAGAACGTCTCAAATTATTTTTTCAATCGAATCGCAAATATTTTTTTATCAAAAAATATTTGTTTCGAACAGTACCGGAAATCTCCGGGCCCGGGAAGAATCTCCCCTTTCTCCTTCCCCCCCTCTCCTAGGGCCTGCATGGGGGGTTAACTGCATATGGAAAGGCCAAACATGTGCATAGTGAAGTGATTTGTAAATGAAGAATAAGCTGGTACAAACATTTATCAATAAGAAGTACATTTGACAGATTTGTATCATCATCAACGATATTCTTCCGGAGTTTCAAATGATTCACTACATGAGTTGAGCTTGATTGGTAACAAATACTACAAATGAGCTATGGTAATTGGAGCAGTTTTTTTCAAAACTCAGTACTGTGTCTTGGCATAGAAAAGTTACCATTATTTATTTTATTCAAACTATGAATATCACTATGTTAGTAATTCTGGTAAATATTGTGGGCAATTTGTATTGACATAATACACTTGTTTGGGCGGTAGAAAATAGTTCATGGACCAGGACATTCCGTCGGTATGTTTTGTATTACATAAAATAATGCAGGTAGTTCAACATTCCTTTTTGCAAAAGGTACATAGTACTGCAAAGCATATCATATGTACCCTGACTAGAAATAAAGTGATTTGGTGGGGAAGGCGTACAAAATGACACCACACCATCCTTTTCTATGAAACAATAGACTGTTTAGTTGTCCCACCGAGCGCTAGAGTAATAACCTGTCTAAACACCAGTGACGCCTGCGTCAAAGTTATCAGATGCAAAGAAATTTCTTCAGATCTGAAGAATTTGCTTGCTGTTCAGAAAAATAAGGATTTTCGATTGAGATTTGATGAAATCTGAGGAAAAAACGTGTAACTTACACTAAACCCATTTGTATGTCTTCCATGGACAGGCCATAAACATAGAAAATATAGAAATAGTTAATTATATTATGACAGTTCACACTAATTGTTTTCTGATTGGCAGCTGAAAGTAAATCAAAATCAGCAGCCAATCAGAAAATAGTACACTGTGAGTACATCGCATGTGAACTATGGAATGAGGAAGAAGAATTGTGAGGTTAAGCTTAAAGAAAATAAATGTCAAAAGACATTGTATTATCAGTAAAATCTATATTAACTGTAGTTGTCAAATTGTCAATGTCGAGTAGTGTCATTGGCCGACCGAGAAAGAAAACAGAAATCATCAAATAATCGCCTTATGACCTCGGTTTTTGCACATGCGCATTGTAGAAAAATTATAGATTTGTAAATCACCCATCTATATTCAAGCTCCAGAATGCATATGTCAAAAGTGACGCATGTGCGTATTACAGTATTTTCAGTTTGAGGAATTCTAGGGATTTTTAGACAATTTTTTTGGAAGATTTTATGAATTCTAGGCTGGCAACATACACTCACAACTTCTTGAATTGATATTGTTTTACCGTAAAAAACTAGAAAAATAAAGTGTTGAAGTGTTGGTGTCAAATTTTAATGATTGTATAAGGTAAGTTCAGGAATGTGTTTGAATATCAATATCTTTATTAGTTTTTGCGTACTGGTCTCCAAAATTATGAAGTATGGTGGACAAAATGACAAACAGCTTGTACGGGTTAAATGACATATTATGTCGTTTGACCCAATTTCATTTTGTTTTGATTGCCCATGTCTTCATATTTGCATATTATTTAATAGCTTATTTATAAAAAGTATAATACAATGGAAAACTTATTTTTGTTTCAGTGAGTAATTTGATCTATCAGCATTCAGACATACGGACAGACATAGTTGGAACAATATATCTATGGAGAAGGCTATAGATGCAGTGAAAAACAATGAAATGGGCTGGCTGATGGCTTCCAAAAAAATTGAAGATCCTCAAGCAACATTGAGGAGACACGCTCTTGAGAAAAATAAGACATTAGATTCGAATACTAAGGAAATGGGTATGTATAAGAACGTATTTACCGATGATATGGAACGCGAGTTGGTAGATCATATGAAGCTGTTTGGAACTAGACTCTTCGGATTCACTCACCAGGAAGTTTTGAAAATTAGCCTACCAGTTCGCAGAGGTTATTAAGATTAAGCACAATTTTAATCAAATAACGCAAATGGCAGGTCCTGAATGGTTAGCTGGATTCAGACGTAGAAATTCGGATATATCGTTAAGAAAACCAGAAGCAACTTCTGCTGCCAAGCCTTCAACTTTTTTTAACACTTATCTAGACATTGTTGAAATCAATAAGATCCTACCGCATAGACTGTACAATGTAGACAAGTCGGCTCTATCATTTTTTCAAAGACTCCAAAAGGTGTATTTTTTTAAAATTTTGAATACTGCCAAGAATAGGCCATAAACACAGTCTAAACACATAGTTATTTCACTCAGTTACCTTTAGTCACTATGTAAAAACTGGTAAAAGCTTATTCAATACACATGCACAACATTAACGTAAAAACTTCGGATAATACGCGGAACGAGTAGAGTAAATCAGTGAGCTAGCTGCAAAATGACGTCAGTAACCGAGCTCGTGAAATCGAAATAAATGCAATTTACACGAATGAGGCTTTGACTTTTCAAATTTTTTTCCGTATCGAAACGAAACTCCGTTTCTGGACTGATTCGGCCATTCTGAATCGATTGGAGTTCGCAGAATTGCTCTATCTTCCACCGTTCCAGAGTTAGAAAAAAAATCCGAACTCCGGGAAATAAACCAGAAATGATTTTTTCCCGAAAAAAACCCAAAATAGTTTTTTTTCAT
This sequence comes from Gonioctena quinquepunctata, assembly GCA_018342105.1. Lineage (NCBI taxonomy): Eukaryota > Metazoa > Arthropoda > Insecta > Coleoptera > Chrysomelidae > Gonioctena > Gonioctena quinquepunctata. The sequence goes on from JAFIRS010002370.1 coordinate 176,556, forward strand.
AGTTTTAGCATAAGTTTCCAGGATTTCACACCGATCGATCTGTCCCTGATCTTTTTGCGATTCTTCCAACAGAAGTCTGCACCGGTGCCTGAGCAAAAATAACTTTTTTCATTTCGGAACGGAAAAAAAAATCCGTTCTCCAACTTCATCGTGCTCCTTGCCATTCGAAAGGAAATTCTTTTTTCTACGGGGATATGCCATTTCGCATCGATATCTGCGTCCCTGATTTATTTACGATTTTTCGAAGAGAAGTCTGCACGGTAGCAGCATGATGGAACGCATTTTTGATGACGTCCCTATGGATGTTGACGATCTAAAAACGAAATGAGAAACGATTTTACCGTAATATAACTTTTTCTGGCGTAAAAAGGTCCGCTGAATCAAAAAAAGTGACCATCTCGTCAATCGGACCGCAGCTAAGAGAGCTATAATAAGTGAATATCCGAGGTCGATATTGGAAAAAAATGCACCCTCTCGTAAATTTTATTTTCACGCAAAAACCTTTCACCAATTTCCTATAGGAATAAGGAACATTCGCGGAAAAATCGCTTCCGTATGGACGATTTGGCCATCGGCATATGCACATCTTTTTTCTGAAGTCGATCTTCGAAAATATTTTATTTTTATTTTTTCCTGCGTTCCAATCAAAAAAATTCAGAGGAATAAAATGTTTGCCGTGATGTTCTGTGTGCATTCTGCTATTTTTTGAAACTCTTTCACCCCTCAAAGTGAACATTTTGGGCCCCCCTAGGGCTCCTCTTGGTCAATAGTATAAGCCGCACAGTTAGTCGGCTTGAAAAAATCAGATCTCTACGTGCAGAGAAAGTTGTTGTCAATTTTGTGTACCCAAAAAAATCCTAGAGTTTGGCCAGTAACAATATTATTACTTCACCTTACCCCTCAACCGACAACAAACTCCATATTTCTTTCATCACCGTCGATCTGTAGGATTTTTCTGGTACCTAAATTGACAACGACTTCCTCTGCACGTATTGTCATATTTTTACCAGTTGGCCAAATTTCCAAAGATCCCCAAACATGATCTCCCCCTCAAAAATATTATTGTATACGGCTATGAGTCAGTTTCTCTTCTGCTATTTATTTGTGGATGGTTTTCACGTGTTATCATTTTGTTGACGGACGATCTCCCCATGTCATATTCCTATGTGAGGTAGGTCGTCAAATTCACCGGTTATGAAACACAAGTATTCGTCCCATATTGAGAGATATTATCCCAGAGCAGATTTCAGCCTCAACTGATTATTACCCCGGTTACTCTAGCAATAAATCCAGAAATATTTTTATACGTTATCCTGCTGGCCCCATATTCTGTCGGAACGTCCATAAAGGAGAATAATAAAGAATCTCATAAATAAATCCAAATTACCGAGCGTCGGGAACGGTTTGGCGGCGGCAATCTTCTTATTAGATCCTCTGGCACCTTCATATTTCGTCAGTACGTTCTTGATCGACAGATCCAAGTTACCAAGCTCGAGGCGGTATGCGGTGGCAGTATTTTATTAAGATCCTGCACCACCAATTGTCAGAACGTTCATAAGGAAAATAATATTTTCTAGCAAAAAAATTACCAGCGTCGGGGGCGGTATGGTGCAATTTTTATTAGATCCTGCCACCACCATATTTCGTCAGAACGTTCATGATGAGATTATGAAATAATCCGTAGGGAAAAAATTACCGAGCGTCGAGGGGATTGACCTCAGCAATATTTCTATTAGAGATCCTGCCACCACCATATTTCGTCAAAACGATCATAAAGGAAGATAATGCACGATTCCATCAATAGAATAGCGGCGGAAATATTTTTATTAGAGATCCTGTCACCACCATATTCCGTCGGAACGTTCATGATGGAGAATAATGAAATATTCCGTAGAGAGAAACAAATTACTGAGCGTCGGGGGCGGTTTGGCCCAGAAATTTTTCCATTAGGAATCCTGTCACCACCATTTTTCGTCAGAACGTTCATGATAGAGAATGATGAAATAATCCGTAGAGAGAAAAAAATTACCGAGCGTCGGGGTTGGCCTCAGCAATATTCTTATCAGAGACCCTGCCACCACCATATTTCGTCAGAGCGACCATGAAGGAGAATAATGATTTACAATTCCGTAGAGAGAAAAAAATTACCGAGCGTCGGGGGCGGTATAGCGGCGGCGATATTTTTATTAGAGATCCTGTCACCACCATATTTCGTCAGAACGTTCATGATGGAGAATAATGGAATAATCCGTAGAGAGAAAAAAATTACCGAGCGTCGGGGGCGAGTTGGCTCAGCAATATTTTTATTAGCGATCATGCCACCACCATGTTTTGCCAGAGTGATCATAAAGGAGGATAATGCACGGTTCCATCAATAGAAAAAAATAACCGAGCGTCGGGGGCGGTATAGCAGCGGCAATATTTTTATTAGAGATCCTGCCACCACCATGTTTTGCCAGAGTGATCATAAAGGAGGATAATGCACAGTTCCAACAATAGAAAAAAATAACCGAGCGTCGGGGGCGGTATAGTGGCGGCAATATTTTTATTAGAGATCCTGTCACCACCATATTCCGTCAGAACGTTCATGATGGAGAATAATGAAATATTCCGTGAGAGAAAAAATTACCGAGCGTCGGGGGCGGTTTGACCTCAGCAATATTTTATTAGGAATGCTGCCACCACCATATTTCGTCAAAACATTCATGATAGAGAATAATGGAATATCCGGTAGAGAGCCTCAGCAATATCATTATTAGGCCTGCCACCACCATATTTTGTCAGAACGTTCATGATAGAGAATGATGAAATAATCCGTAGAAAGAAAAAAATTAACCGAGCGTCGGGGGCGGGTTGGCCCCAGCAATATTTTTATTAGAGATCCTGCCACCACCATATTTCGTCAGAACGTTCATGATGGAGAATAATGAAAGATTCCGTCGAGAGAAAAAATTACCGAGCGTCGGGGGTGGTTTTTCCCCAGCAATATTTTTATTAGGAATCCAGCACCACCATATTTCTTCAGAACGTTCATGATAGAAAATGAAGAAATAATCCGTCGGAGGCTAGTTGACTTCAGCAATATTTTTATTAGAGATTCCTGCCACCACCATATTTCGTCAGAGCGTTCATAAAGAGGATAATGCACGATTCTCTCAATAGAAATAAATAACCGCGCGTGAATTTCTCAGTAGAATCAATGAGCAATAAAAAAGTGCCAATTTTTTTTTTCTTCATTTAATACCATTTTTGGAGTTAGTATAGAATAAAAGATCGACAATATTGTGGTTGTATTTTCATTTGAACATCCGCGAATGTATACACCAAGAACTAATTGAAAAGTGCATAAACAGCATACAATTCTCAGGTATAGTCCTAGTTATTAGTTATTGGGCATAGTTATAAGGTAACGTTGCATAAATCTTCCTTTTTGCGAACAGAAATGTCTTGACTCTTCAAATAGAATAAATAATTCGGTTTGTGATAAAACTGAGGACTCACTGTGGATATGAATATTTTTTTAAGTATAATTTCAACTAAATCTTACTTCCTAGAGATACAGAGTGTCCCATATAAAACTCCGCGGGCAAATATCTGGGAAATGAAAGATGATATCCATATTTCGTGGAAGCAGATGATATTGATGTCAAAGGGTCCTCTTATTTACGTAGAGATCCATCACTAGGCGTCATTCGTTAGGGCGTCGCGACACCGACGCCAATTTTTTTAAATGGCATCCCAGATTTTTTCAATCCTTTTTGCGATTTTGCATCAAATTCTGAATTCAGCCATATAGCACAATCATAGTTTTCCTTGAATACTGATTAAAAACAGCAACTTTATTACATATTATGAAGAAGGCCATGAAAGCGTCAAAATAAATGCAATAATACAGTATTCATCGATCTGTCGGAAAACCTGTCAGATATTACGAATGTGTATCCAGTTTTGTGTTGGTTTTTCGTAAAATTGAAAAATGGTTCAATTTTCGAATGCAGAAAAGTTGGATATGATATGTATTTATGGCGAAGCAAGAAGGAATGCAAAAGAAGCAGTGAGAATATATGCTAATCGGTATCCCGACAGAAGATTACCGTCAGACAACATTCAGTAGCTTAGCCAAATCTTTGGCACAAAATGGATGTTTTAATGAAAACAAAAAACGTCTACAGATGAGAATCACACTGTTGCAGCTAGGTCAAATAGTATTGGAACCACATAGTTCTACCAGACAAGTAGCAATGGATTTTGATATTTCGAAATCGTCAATACAACGTATTTGTCAAAAAACAAATTCCATCCCTACAAAATACATCTGGTTCAAGGACTACAGCCAGGTAATAATCTTTATTGTTTATTTTTCATAGCTATAATCTATTCCCATATTTAGGAGATGCTGATAGGAGATTGAACTTCTATACAAAATATTATGGAGTATAATACGGTATAATAACAACGGTATAATAAACAAACATAATTGTCACTATTGGTCTGACGTGAACCCTCATTGGTTATAAGAAACGAGATATCAGTCTGTGTGGGGGGTTAATGTTTGGTGCGGAATCATTGATGGTTATTTGATAGGACCTCATTTTTACGAAGGAATTCTCAATGGAGAGAGGTACTTGCTTTTCCTCCAACATGTGTTACCGAATCTCTTGGAGAATTTACCAATATAAACTCGACTGAATATGTGGTTTCAACAAGATGGGACACCTCCGCATAATAATAGAGTAATTACCCAATATTTGAATGACACTTTTAATGAGAAATGGACTGGAAATAAGGGTCCAACACCATGGCCAGCTCGAAGTCCAGATATTACTCCACTGGATTTATTCTTGTGGGGATATATTAAAGACTTAGTTTATATACGACGTCCACAAAATGTACATGATTTAAAAAATAGTTTGTGCTTCCATATCGCGAGCGGCGCTTTTAGCTGTCACTAATCGAGAAATATTATGTGTATTCTACGTGAAGGGAGGCAGTTCGAACACCTACTAAAGTAATTCATGTTATCACTTTAATTTTTTCGTTATCACCATCATATTGGTAGAGTTTTGGTCAAAAAAAAATATTTTTTGGTAATTTGAAACATTTACTTTTGTTTGTATTTCTGCGATTTCACAGAAACACGCAATTAGATGAAACTGAAGAGGCAATACAATTATAACTGATAGATCAATTTTATTAAACTCGTGTTATTGCTTTTATTTATTTAGTTTCACCTGTCCCGATGTTTGTCATCAAATCTTGCAAGTTAAATTTGACCCACTTCTAGTTGTTCGATTAACGTGAAATTTGGCAGGTGTTCATAGTTCCCGTGACAATGCATTATGCATTCGTTAGAGAAAAAAAAACGAAATGGCGGCTCCAAGATAGCCGACGAGATTTGTGTTTATGGTCCGATTCGATTCAAAATTGGTATGTGGGGGTTGTCAGGGTCGAAGATTATGAATTTTCTGACAAAATTCATGAAATCAAAATGGCGGCTTCAAGATGTCTGACGATTTCTGTGATTATGGTGCGATTCTATTCAAAATTGGTATGTGGGGGTTTTCGGGGTCGGAGATAATGAAATTTTTGTCAAAATTCACAAATTCAAGATGGCGGCTCCAAGATGGCGAACGAGTTTTGTAATTATGGTCCGATTCGATTTAAAATTGGTATGTGGGTGTTAGGGGTACTTACTAAAAAGCACAAAATGAAATAATTAATAAAAAAAACCTTTTTAAAAACAATATTTTCTTCAAATACCCTAAAAAGTACAAAATAATTGCTTTGGATGTGTGACGTAGGTTATTCCGTGAGTTATAGATTCAAAAGCTTGTCGCATCTGTATTCGAAATGAAAACTTTGCGCAACAAGCTCTTGAATCTAGAACTCACGCAATAACCTACGTCACACATCCAAAGCAATTATTTTGTACTTTTTAGGGTATTTTAATAGAAGCTTGTTTTTAAAAGGTTTTTTTTATTAATTATTTTATTATTTTGACTTATTCATGGCCCCTTTATAATATACAAAAAGTTGCAAGTTGCTGTTTTTCATCAGTATTGAAGGGAAACTATGAGTGTGCTATATGGCCGAATTCAGAATTTGATGCAGAATCGCAAAAAATATTGAAAAATCTGGGATGCCATTTAAAAAAATTGGCGTCTGTGTCGCGACGCCCTAACGAATGACGCCTAGTGATGGATCTCTACGTAAATAACAGGACCCTTTGACATCATCTCATATGTTTCACGAAATATGGATATCATCTTTCATTTCCCAGATATTTGCTCGCGGGTTTTATATGGGACACCCTGTATATAAAAAAATATCTAATCATATTGCAATTATCTTCAAAATTGGTGGTTAGTATATTTCCCATTAATTTCAGTACCCTATACAAGCCTTGGAAGTATAAAAAAACTATTTTTATTTTTACATCCAAACTATCATCCAACAGAATAAATTAATGAAAAAGTTTCACTCAGAATGTGTCAAGTTCGTTTTTTCAAGAGGAATCTCAATTTAGATTACATGATAAACATCCTAAAGGGCATTCCTGGTGGTATAAAAATTGAAAAAAAACATTTCAAATAAAATGTGACACTTTCAAATCTAATAAAAACAAAAGGCTTCAGAAAGTGATCTCTAAAAATGTTTCATTTACAACGATTTAATGTGCGCAAAACTTTTTGGGAATGTTTTGCTGTGGCTATGAGAAGGCTATAAAAAACTTAGGACAAGTTCTTTTTGTGACATCCCAGGGACATACTGAAAATCGCCACCTGCGGCTGTTCTCTAAAAGTTATATTCATGTATAAAGAACATCGCAGTGGATGTTCAATGTCTCAAAATTTCGTACTTTTAACATCTCTGTGATGTTTTTGGGCTCGCTGGGTAGTTATCAATAAAATTGTTTTCGCGCTATTCGGTGCAAATTTAAAACACATATTTTCTCGGGAATGCAGAATGATGTATCAATCTCTATCCTTAATGTGGAATAAAGAAAATTCCAATTTTCAATTCTTCAACCAAATTATCCACGACTCAGATTAAATAGATATTGTGTAGTGGGTTCTTGTGTATGGACATATACAAGAAACCAATAACATGTTGAAAAGGAAAACATTCTCAAATGAATATTGAATAGGAAGATTTTTCTGTGAATTGAAAAATCCACGATAAAAATGAAGTTATTTTTTGTGAATGTCTAACAGAAAACAACTACTTCCCCGGCTAAAGCCACGCTGGACATAGAACTACATCTGATAGATATTCTGAAAAAAAAAAAACTGAAATTGAAAATTTGCATTTTTATTCAGATAGTTATTCGATTTTCTATTCTAGTCTCAATTGAGAACTCATATAGAGATGAATGAGGTAAAGAAGAATGTTGTCCAAAAGAGAGTACTCACCAGAAATTATTTGTAACATTGACGCAAGAGAAGCATCGCATTCACTAGGTCTTCAATACATTTTTGGCGACGAAAATCTATTTCACGCTTCCACGATCATCAGGAAGACCGGAAGAAATGAGGAACACATTTTCTAGAAGCAATCTCACTTTGCAAAGATGGAAAAAGGTTAGAAGCATTTCTTTTTGACAATAAAACCTGTCATGGGGTATGATAGATTGATTTGTTTGAAAATATTAACAGGATGTTCATAAAATCAGATGTCGAATCATCTGCGACTGAAAGATCTTCCATCGTTCAAGATAACCTCTTGTGGGGTATTCATGTTGAAATGGGAAACATTCTCAATTCACAGAAAAATATTTCTATTCAATATTCAATTGAGAATGTTTCCCTTTTCAACATGAATACCCCTCAAGAGGTTATCTTGAACGATGGTAGTTAATGACTAAAGTTTATCTTTCAGTCGCAGATGATTCCACATCTGATTTTATGAACATCCTGTTAATATTTTCAAGCAAACCAATCTATCATACCCTATGACAGGTTTTAAGGTCAATCTAATTTCAAATTGTCCCTCCAAGAGAAATGTTTCTAACTTTTTTCCATCTTTGCAAAGTGACATTGCTTCTTGAAAATGTGTTTCCCATTTCTTCCGGTCTTCGTGATGATTGTGGAAGCGTGAAATAGATTTTCGTCGACAAAAATGTATTGAAGACCTAGTGAATGCGATGCCTCTCTTGCGTCAATGTTATAAATGATTTTTTGTGAGTACTCTCTTTTGGAATACATTCTTCTTTGCCTCATTCATCTATATGGGTTCTTAATTAAGACTGGAATAGAAAATCAAATAACTAGCTGAATGAAAATGCAAATTTTCTATTTCAGATTTTTTCTTTTGAGTAAGGGTCCTTTCAGAATATTTATCAGATGTAGTTCAATGTCCAGCGTGGCTTTAGCCGGGGAAGTAGTTGTTTTCTGTTAGACATTCGCAAAAAACTTCATTTTTATCGTGGATTTTTCAATTCACAGAAAAATATTTCTATTCAATATTCAATTGAGAATGTTTCCCTTTTCAACATGGATACCACACAAGAGGTTATCTTGAACGATGGAAAATAGTGACTAAAGTTTATCTTTCAGTCGCAGATGATTCCACATCTGATTTTATGAACATCCTGTTCATATTTTCAAACAAATCAGTTATAACACGTCCAGAAATTGAAAGCGAACCACTCCACTATTGAGATATAGATATGTGGAACGAATCGTTTGAATGTGTTTTAGTGTACTGCTCACTTTCAATCTCAAAAACAACTGTAAACATTGCTTCTATGAATGGGAAATCAGCCTGAAAAAACTCCGAGTCCATTATCAAATATCGGGAATCCACTACGCGTGATGGATACCACAAGCCATGTAGAATAAACAAACAAATGAGTTTGTCATCAGATACTCGAACTGAATATCCAGCGTGTCATTTGGCATCGAAATGGATTTCGAGACTTCGACACGAATGCCGACCAGAATACCGATTAGATAATTCAGAGAATGGTATTCAGGTCAGCACAATAAAAGGGGTGAGTAGAGTTTGATAACGATATAACAGTACAGGTTATAATTCACAAAATGTTCGACGAAAAGAGTTTTGAATGAGCGTTCGATGCGGCTTCCGCGGTATGGATTTTGATAGTGGGCGCGATTCCTTTTCGTAGGTGACGCTCGATGTAGGTGTGCATAAAAAAGAGATGGGAAGGAAGGAAGAGGTTGAAGCACTTGTTGCGGAATGCGGTTGTGACGAAGCTTGGCCGGGAAGCAGCAAGCAGGTCTAGGAGGCTCGTTCACGTATTGATCGCGATCGCAATCAAGTGAGCACGAGAAGGGTGCGGGTGTCGAACCTGAGCACTAACGGCGCTGGAGGTCGCGTGGACCGATTTGACGTCACGGCGTACCTTTATCAATGGCCATGAAGGTAGCTGAGGGCACACGTGCCCGCTGCACTCGCTGGAGATCGGTCCATGCCACTCGATGGTCGAGGAAGGAGCACCAGGTGCTGCCTAGACTCAGTCTAACGTTCAAACAACATGACGGTGACTGTGAAACAAACGGGGCCGGAAAGACCTGTCCGTTGGTGGGTAAGGTTGTTGACTCACTCACAGCAGCAGCACATTCACACACCGCCTCACTGTTTCCGAACTCGGCTCGCTGTTGCTTGCTTGCGGTACACCCATGACCATGATGGGCCTGCCGATTGCAGCGGCGGCAACGATTACGATCCCGTAACTCGTCTCGAAACTAGCCACAACCCGTTGCTTGAACCGAAGAGCTTATGGGCTCGGCCGCGTTCGAGGACTGCAAACAGTAAACCAGATGCGCTTTCTGTCTTGCGCGTTCCCTACATTCCAGGGACGCGCAGCGCATGCCGCAACCACGGCGCCGACGCCCGCCACCTGATATCCGCGTCCTCTTCGAACGAAACTCCTCGCTCGCCTTGGCTAGTCTTCCGCGCCCGACAATTCAACGCCGTCGATTCACAAAATCCCTCAGCAGGGGCGGAGGATGGGGGGGAGACTACGTTGAATAATTCTTCTCAATGGAGCCGGGAAATCGAAGCGTTTGGATTGACTTTAAGAAGCGACGGGGAAACGACGTGCGATGCAATATACTGGATAGGCTCGAAAGATGCTTTATGACTGGAAATTCTTTCAGAAACGGGCTTGTTCTCTGTTTATGTTCTAAACTAGTGAGGTTATGATATATTTGGAGTGTAAGGGCCCGTCAATGAATTTCATGGCGAATATGATTATTGATGTGCTTACATCAAATTATTTTTGGGCATAGAAAATACAGGGTGAGTCAGAATAAGACCGACAAACTCCGACTTCAGATTCCTCACCTCATTTCGAGGTGAAAAGTTGCTATTAATTGCTATCAATTGTTCATGCTCTAGATTTAAACTGTCCCATGGAAAAAATAAAACCAGGTGGATATAACAACGATGGAAAAACAAAACACAAATAAAGAAAAAAAAAGGAAAAAATACAAAAGATCCCGTTTTACAATGACAATCAAAAAACACAAAAAAGATATTAATCATTCAGAAAGAATTCACTATCAGAAAAGAGTTAACAACATAAAGAACTCTCAGGAAAAACAAAGACAAGTCTGGAGAATAGTTAGAGAAAAGGCGAAAAAAATGCACAACATTTTTATCCGGAAAAATAAAAAAAATTTGAAATGAAACAATAGAAGATTCTATAGAAATTGCAAACTACTTTGCAGAATATTTCTCAGCTACTGTGGCTGAAAATATAAAACTACATTTCGACTCTGAAACTGGCACAACCGGAAACCATACAGAAATTCATTTTATTTTTACCCTGTTAGTCCTGATGAAGTGCTGGAATCAATCAGACAATTAAATGATAAAACATCTGTAGGCATTGACTGCCTCCCTATAAAAATAGTAAAATCTTTAGCAAACTACATCTGTGGACCACTCTCATATTTAATAAATATATCCGTAGAGTCTCATGTTTACCCTGCTTATTTAAAGATAGGAAATGTAATTCCAATCCTAAAAACTGGAGACCACCTATCTATATTAAACTATAGACCAATAACTATCCCATGTGCAATGAGCAAAGTAATAGAAAAATGTATTTATAATAAATTATTTCCATTTCTTATGAAATATAAAATCATAACTGATTGTCAAAACGGCTTCTATCCTGGCAGATCAACGGAGAACGCAGCAACTTACTTCATGGAGTATGTATACAAACACATGGACTCCGGTAAATACGTTGCAGCGCTTTTCTCTGATCTGTCACAAGCATTTGGCTCGATTTATCTCACTATTGTGTATGATAAACTCTATGCGATAGGCATCAGGGGGAATATTCTCTCATGGATAATATCATATCTCACTTTCCGGAAAATAAATGTGAGTATATCGGAGGCAAATTCAGAGTTGTATGACGTTGACCTTGGAGTTCCACAAGGCTCGGTCCTAGGCCCACTAATATTTTTACTATTTGTAAATGACCTACCCCTTCACGTAAGATCAGAATGTATGCAGATGATACCTCTATTGCGGAACAAGCTGATAGCATTGAGGAACTACAAGTCAAACTGAACGCAGTCTCTGATAGGTTTATTGCATGGTGTGAACAAAATTAATTAATTGTAAATGCTGACAAAACAGTACTGATTACGTTCTTTGGGGAAAAAAATAGTAAACAGTTTGATAGAAGTTAATGTAAACAATGAAACCATTGAACCATCTGAAGAATCGAAGTTTCGAGGTATATATATTGATTCAACGTTGAAATGGGATAAGCAAATTAGTTTGTAGTTAGTTTGTAAAAGACTAAATAGTAGTTTTTATGCTATTCTTCAACACAAGAATATCTTAACGAGAAATCACTGTTAAATGTCTATTATGCAATGGTACACTCAATACTTATGTATAATATCATTCTATGGGGAGGTAGTAGAGATGCCACAAGAGTATTTACTGCTCAGAAAAGGATAATTCGGTTACTATACGATTTGAAAGCAACAGACTCCAGTAAACCATATTTTGAGAAATTTAAAATGAAAACTGTTCCAAGTATATACATTTACAGTCTGAATATTTACATAAAGAAACATGAAATGAATCTGGAAACTAATGCCCAATGGCATAGATATCCAACGAGAAATGGAAATATGTTAAGAACAAAAACACATAAAACCAAACTCTGCGAAATGGCGCCAATCTATAGTGGATCTAAATTCTCCAATTGCCTGCCTGTTGAGCTGAAGTCAATTAATAACATGAGTACATTCAAACGTAAATTAAAAAAAATTATATCCACTGAAGGATTTTATTCAGGAGATGAATTCCTAAATTATAATGAAGAACTCAAAAAAAAAAAAAATTACAACATAAATTATGAAACCATACAAACCAATACTGCTAGATTTATTGATTGCTACATACATTTTATACTACTATATCTATATTTTATCTATTTTCCTTACTCTATTTTAAACAGACAACTATGTTGAAACCTTTATGTTTATTATCAAAAATATGTGATATTTTGCAAGATAACTGTTTCTACAGCGGTTCAAAAGTTAAGTGTTATTTTAACTATGCGTGTGTGATATCTGTGTTTTGTAATTTGATTTTGTGTTTACCATTTTGTATATCTCATTGATTATGTGTCTAACAATTGTATACCTTACTTATCCTATATCATGTATATGATCTTAAAGGACTAATAGATTATTATTATTATGTCCTAAAATGCATCCTCTGAGATACAGGGTGTCGAAAGTACGAAAAAATTAAGATTTAATTTGTTTTCTCCAAAATTCCTGAAGGAAAAAAATTGAAACTTGGTACACTAATCAAGGTTGATCAACGTGCTAATTTGAAGTTACCATTTTTTATTTTCGTAAACCAGTGGCGTAGTTACGATAATGGTATGTGGTCATATGTTCCTTCATATTTTCTTGGGACAAGTGAATGGACAAATGAGCGTTTGACATCAGTTCGACTCATCGATACTCAACCTAAAAGTCAACATTCCATGTGCCGAAAAGTGGAGGTTTCTGAGATAATTGACAAAAACTGAAGATATGTCCTTAGTAGAGACATAATTTCCTATGTGCAATAATCGCATAATGCTAATTTCTTACAACATATCGAATATGATTGTTTTGACAGATCAACTGTCAAACAAACCCAACCTCAAATTCATAATACTCCACTTAGATAAGAGTTAAGGTCTGAAATAATTTTTGCCAAAAACTGAAGATGAGTACTCTTAATTTGTTGAAGTTTATGTTGAAGTATCATTATCAAAGCCATTTCTGATTGAATTATCTAGGAAAATATTATCCAATCAACATGTTTTTGATGAAGAAAAACACTTGTTGTGTATTAATAACAACTTAAATGATTTCTTTCGATTCGTAATAACTAGTTGCAAAGTCGAGCCTTCCATGCTAGTTTGTGGTAGGCTCAGGGCCGCCGAGAGCTAGTGCGGGCCCCGGGATACCTATATGTTTCGGGCCCGCTTAAATATTGACCGTTTAAAATAATCATGGTAAACCTATTACTTACCCTTATTACTCCTGATTTAAAAAAAATAAAGTTTCGTTGATCTGATCATTAAATAAAAATGCTTGAAAATCAAAATAAACATGTATTTTATTGAAAATAAAAACAAGTCAAACAAAGAATAGAAAACAGAACTCTTATCCTATAGCTATTAACAATCATACATATAAATGAACAAAATAAATAATGAACCTTAAGGTTCAAAAGTTCAAGACATAAAAGTAATTCTCTGCATAATGGAGCTTTACGGGCTTTTCGATGTGCAAAGTTAACAATAATTTCGGAAAAATCACAATTTCCGGCTAATTCCGACTGTTTTGATAAAATAGCTAGGTCAGATAGCCGCTGTTGAGTCATTGTAGACCTTAAAACATTTTTAATTCTAGATAAGTGACTGAAAGATCTTTCTCCTTCTGCAACAGTAACAGGCAACGTGCAGAACAGTCTCAGTGCAATAGGCCTTTTCATTTAGATGATTTTTTAAGGCGCATGCGCTCGTTTTGAGACCCAAAGTCTGATTGGCTATTGGGAAAGTGAATAGCCATTGGTTAGTTTTGAAATAACAATTTGAGATTGGCTTAGTTCAAAATTTGCGGTATTTTCACATTATGTCAACAGTCAACTTCATGACAAATGCACCTGCATACATTGGCGTTCGAAACTTTCTTTGTAGGTTGAGTACTTATTACCTATTTCATACCGCCAAAAACCTTTCAAAAACCTTTCATTCGTAGATAAAATGATGTAATGTACATGAATATTTTCTAATGGTGACTTTTCTTCTCCATGTAAATTCAAGTCAACTATCCATAGAAAAACTCGGAAATATTTTATTTTCTTTAAAAAAAAAATCGCCGTAATGCCGTTGGGTCTGACAGGTGAACAAAGTTAGTCATTCGTCATCTAAATGAAAAAGCCTATTACAATGTTTGGAAACAAAGTGTCTAGATTTAATTTGCATATTTTATATAGCAAATTTAATGGTGTAAGTTCCATATTTTCAAAATTTGCCGTATAATTTTTTTTAAGATGTCTGATTTAATCTATTAATGGGGGGTTAAGAAGATCTTCAAAATATATTCTGTGTAGATTGCTAACTTTTTCTTCAATTTCGTTATCAGTTGCGTTTTGAAAAGTCCAAAGTATATCGAATAAATTTACGTTGGGAGACATACTTTATGGTTATACCCCGTCCTCTCGTCAGGCCTGGGTAGGCTGTCCAGTACACCCATGATCAACGAATAAAACATACACGAAATTTGCAACTAAAAAGAAACGTAGCCTCTTTTCATTGTTCCCGGTAGAAACACACTGATATATCGATACTTACATTAGACATAATTGACATTAACCCAAAGCAGTTTGTATTATTGTCAAGTCACCTGTCATCATTTCAGTCAGTGAACATCGTTTCAATATGGATTATTCATTTGAAGAATATACAGATATGCATTTCGTTTATGGTGAAACAGGGGGAAATGCCAGAGCCGCTGCTGAATTATATCAACATAGATATCCAAACAGACATCATCCACATTTCACTACTTTTATAGCTGTGCATCGACGATTGAGGGAAATGGGGTCCTTTAAATTCAGTAAACACCATTGTGGTGCAAATAAAATAAAAAGAGATAATGTTACGCAAGAACAAATTCTTTAACGATTAGCAGCAGATTTTTCTACCAGCACTTAAGCTATTTCGTATAGGTTATAAGTGTCACAATCAACAGTCGGGTAGCACGTGAACAACTATTGTATTCATTTTGCCTACAGAAGGTGATTATGGCCCTAGATGCTGGTGATTATGGCCCTCGTAGATTTTTTTGTGATTGGTTTTTGAGCATGTATGAAGCAAACGACTTTCCTAGATATTTAAGCTAAAGCTAGTTGGAGCATTGTACATTTTTATAGGAACAAAACTTAACACGAAAATATTCCTCAAAATTTAACTTCAAACGAATTCAACGATTTTTTTTTCAAATATAGCCGCTAACATCGTAAAATCTTTACCTGACTTAGGTACTCATGAAATGGTGAACTTTCGAAAATTTCCTCCACCGGAATCATCGTAATTTTTTAAGCCCCAGTTGCGTGCGAGGAAATACAGCAAACTATTAAATCATTAGCATTAATAGACATAAGTCTTTAACATCTCGATAGCCAGCTATTATTTCATTGAAAATGAAAAATGTCTTATTCCTCAAGACTGCTGACTACAAACACCTTTACAATAGGTTGGTTGGTAGTATATCCATAAAAAAACTACTTCCCTAGCTAATGCCTCGACGGACGTTGAATGACATCCGATTGATAAACGTGCAAAGTCCTACAAGGTACTTTGCAAATGTTTGTTGCGAAATGGATAGGTATCAACCACTCCACTCAAGCTGGTATTTTCCCCTCATCAGTACAGGGTAGGCCAAGCAGACAATTGACCCATGACTGATGAAATTCTTTTGTCTCGTTCATTGGTTATGAATCGGTATATATTTCATTGAACCTTCTGCATGTTCTTACTATAATTTGATAACATTGACCATGAAGAATGAACAATTCAATCGAAACTTAACAATTGAATGAACGCGCAAACGTTTATTGATGCACTGATTGTCGAATTATCATAAAGACATCTTCCATGTCATTTCGTAGCTACCTAACAAAATATCACAAAATAATCCGATTTTTATAGAATCTTGCTTTTATTTCGGAAACCTGACTATTTAAGTAATGGAACATTATTTAAAATGAACTTCAATTGCTTTTCAGAATATACGATAATATACAGGGTGTTCCACTAAAAAAATGCATTTTTCCCAATTTTTTTATCTATCAGTAAAATCACAAATTTTGAACGACCCTGTATAATAGGGAAAAAATTATCTGTAACATAACTAATACCCAGGATATTGGTAATCTACACCCAAAATTACAGCTTTCTACGAATCCAAATACCGCAGAAATAAACATAAAAAAAATAAGGAAATCAATTAATTTCTCGAAAAAAATATCATTGAACATTAAGAGGAATAGGTTGGTTGTGACGCCAGCATCCTCGATATTTGTGTATTTCTCTGTACGTGCCAATTTACCATAACTGAATGAGAATAGATTACGCAGTAGGGTGTTGCGATACAATTGAAGTATGCCAGAAGTTGATAATAGAGGGAGTAGCTTCAAATGGGCCGATTATTGAAAAATTCTTAGAAACGATGGCATTCAAATCAGGTTCAATATATTTGCATATTGTATTCAGACAAAAAATCTATTTTAAGCATGGAATTGCTCTAACTCGATAATTTGAGTGAGTTTGAAATTGCAATGTCCTAAATGCCAAATTGGCCTTTTCGAAAATGTCATTCGTTGAGATAAAAACAGAACGATTAAATATTCATTAAATGTCTCTCATCAATTTCAATAAACATTTCAATGGCACGAAAACCCTTTAAATGTATTCAAATTGTGCAATTATTGAAAATAACAACTGAATAGATTATCTCTTAAATCTGAAGTGACACTACAAAAATAGTAGTAGATTCGTAATCAGCGTCACCAAAAAAACAAAAAAGTGAAAAAAACATTCTGAACAATAAAAATTATGTTGACCTGACCTGTATAACCAATAACATCGCATGAAGGTGGGTACAAATTGTACCCCATCAAAAAAAAATAAGTTGTGTGTACTGTACGCTATTTTCATAATACCAAACATGTTCAACCTTTCGTTTACTGAAAGAGATTAAACGAACCAATTACTAATATAAACAGTGAGAACCATATCCGAAACCGGGGCGGTCTGATGGTATTCTATTGATTTGCAGCAAATCCTTCACTTTTTCAAACCTCGGTGCGAAAGGATTTCTTGTTTACATAATACCGATCGACAACCCCGTATGTGTAGAGGTGTAAACGTACCACTTACTTTATCTTTATTTTCATTTATAGCCCCTCTTTGTTTTACGCTCCGTTTTCGATTCGCACCCACCCTCGCAGTCGCCCACCCTTTCATTATATTTTCGTTGCCAGGCAACCCCCACGACCCAGAAACTTCCCCTCTATTTTGCCGCGTGCGAGACTTAATTTTTTTGTCTTCTCTTACTCGATATTCTCTTCGTACTAATATCAGCGTCTGTCATTTGGAGCAATGTGGACAATCGCCTGGAGGAATTCATTGAAAATTGTCAGATTATTGTTGGCGGGGTAAATATTTCGTCCTTTCGATCTCCCTGGTCGAGATTGACTCGGTCCCGAGTGGATTCATCTACGAGGGCTGTTTTGAAAAATGTTAGTTACTCGTTAGGCTTTCACTGGATGCACCGTTGAACTCGACTGAGTTGAATGAGCAAAAACATTTAGGAATATCGTATCTGTTTTAGAATCTGTTTACAAAGCAGAAATTAATATCATTATGACTGGAGATTTCAATATTGACTCCTCCAGCAAATCTCGCAACAAAAATGATTTCACTAAACTATGCGGTATTATGAAAGAGTTCAATTTACATTACAAAATCAATTGGCCAACTAGAGTTACTCACATTCATCCACCCTGATAGACCATTATTTCACAAACATGCCCCATCCTCTGATATGCGTGCTTGACAATGAAATTTCCGATCACAGGTCAATCTTCATCGAATCAGGGGAAAAAAATGAATCTGGGAATGGTAATACTCCTCAGACTCGAGGAAGCTTCAATGAGCACTTCCTCTCATTATCTGAAGTCCGTTCCCCCCCCTACTAATTTTTGAACCACCTGATATATCGCAACGAAATTTGGAGGGCTTGAATAAGAGATAAAAACCTACTTTTTCATGAAAAAATCACAGCTAAAAGTTATGAAATGGCGGCTGAGCGCCATCTCCAATAATTTTTTTAAATGGAACATCCCGTATATTATTCCATTTTAGAAATCTGCTCATAATTCTCAACAGTTTTCTCTTATACACGTTACTCCTAAATTCAATTGTTTTCGAAATATTAACGTTTGAAAAGTGACATTTTGGGCATTTCAAACCCAACCAAAAACACTAATTTGCTTTCAATCAAGTTTGCATTGGAAAAAATCGTTGCCGCGGTAACATCTTATTTACTGTCAAACTGAACTGCTAACTGTCAAATAGTCCGTTGAGCGCCTAAATCCTTTTATGAAATGTGTGATTATGGCTCGTAGTTTAGACGATAAATTTGAAGCAGTTTTGATATTTGGAGAAACTGGAAGAAATTATCATCTAGCAATCCGTATGTTTAATGATAGATTTCCCGAAAATCCTATTTCGAAATCATATTTGCGCAAACTTTTAAATAAGCTCCAAGCAACTGGTACGCTGAAAGATGCTCCAAGATCAGGAATACCGCCTCTTTCAGAAGAAAAAAAGGTAGAAATTGTTGCTGAAATGGTAATCAATCCGACTCAGTCGACGTCTGCAGATGCTGAATCCTGTGGAGTAAGTTCAAAAAGTGTCCAAAGAGTCCTAAAAAAAGATAAAGTTTCATCCCTATAAAATGAAAATCCTGCATGCTCTCGCGGAGGATGATCCAGACCGGAGGGTTGAATTTTGTGAGTGGTTAACAGGAACAATTGAAGGAGAACGGGGGCTTCCTAAAACGTGTATGTTTCGCAGACGAATGCACATTTTTTCTTAATGGAAAAGTCAACAAACAGACTGCACGATACTGGAACGATACTAATCCGCATATTTTTAGAGAGGGACATACCCAGTTTCCTAAAAAGGTGAATGTTTGGGCGGGGATTTTGGGCAATCGCCTTGTTGGACCGATTTTCATCAGAGGCAATCTTACAGGAGTTCTTTACAGAAATCTTTTAGAAACTGAAATTGAACCTCGAATAAGACAAATTGTGTTAAATAATCATGGAGAGTTTGAAAATCGTGAAATCATATATCAGCAGGATGGGACACCTCCCCATTTCGATCGCATGGCTGGAGAGTTCCTCGATACAAACTTTCCTGGGCGATGGATAGGTCGCAGGGAAAGTACAGAATGGCCACCAAGAAGATCTCCGGATCTTACACCTTTAGATTTTTTCCTTTGGGGGTATCTGAAGTCAAAAATCTACGCCACTGAATGCCAAACAATAGAAGAGTTTGAACGCAGAATAATAGATACATGTGAAGAAATAGATGAATAGACTTTCATCAACGTGAGAGAAGCTATTTATAATAGGGCACTTTATTGTCAAGATTTAGGAGGGGGCCACATTGAACACTTGATGAAATAATTGTTGGGGTTAAATAAAAAGGTTTATCAAAAATACATTATAATTTTTCAGCCAACTAATTTGTTTTGATTGTGAATTTACAGAACACATTCGTAGGCTTCGAGATTTTCCGGTAAGCGGTACTGTTTATCCTTAATAAACTCTCTTTACGCCTCTTATTAGTCGAATTCATTAGGAGATTTAACTACAAATCAATAACAACGTTTAGTTAGCAAAATGTTTTACCGGAAGTGACCAAAATCCATACTTCATTTTAAACCGGAATGTTACTTTTCAAACGTTAATATTTCGAAAACAATTGAATTTAGGAGTGAAGTGTGTTGGAGAAAACTGTTGAGAATTATGAGCAGATTTCGAAAATGGAATAATATACGGGGTGTTCTATTTAAAAAAATAATTAAAGATGGCGCTCAGCCGCCATTTTAAATCTTTTAGCTGTGATTTTTTCATGAAAAAGTAGATTTTTGTCTCCTATTTAAGCCCTCCAAATTTCGTTGCGATATACCAGGTGGTTCAAAAATTAGTAGGGGGGGGACAGACCTTAGACGAGCACTGTATAAAGAAACTAACATAAACTAACCAACATATTTGTCTTACTTTAACGAATACTTCCCACTCAGAAAATTTTATAACCAGACTAAAACTAACAAAAAAGTGGGTTAGTTAAAATCAAAATATCAAGTAGTGAATTAAAGAATATTTTTATCTTGAAATCCAGCTACCCGATCTTAACACAGCAATATAAAGCTCAAAAAAGCAACCCGAACTACTTATAAAAAATACAAAGAAATCATACTTCCAAAACAAAATAATCAGCTCTCAAGACTTGTACTTGTACTTGTAAAGCTACATGGGAAGTAGTACATGAATTATCTAACTGACAAAATATATATATATATATATATATATATATATATATATATATATATATATATATATATATCATATTATTGAAGATCCCACTCAGGTCGCAAATGCTTTAAACAGTTTCTTCGTCAATGCACAAATTAAACTAACGGCTCATGAGCTTGCAAAAATCCGAAAAAACAATATTTTTGAGGCCATTTTCCGAACTCGAGCTTCTCTCTCTTCTGAATCGCCAATTAAAAAATAAAAAATAATCTGGTTTTGATGAAATTCTAGCATTTTTACTAAAAAAATCCATTGAATATATATCGAACCCATCATCTTTATAGTTAATCTTTCTTTTCAAACAGGTGAATTTCCACAATCACTGTATAAAAAATCGCATAAACAAAACATAGAGAATTATAGACCAGTGACAGTACCCTCAAGTCTGTCAAAGATCTTTGAGATCAACTTCCTGGACCGCCTCATGAACTTCCTTATGAGCGAAGAAATTTTGACGAACAGTCAACATGGTTTCAGCTGCCTTAGCGTATATTGGAAAATTAGTCAAAATGATTGACGCAGGCGAGTGTCCTGCTGGGATTTTTTGCGATCTCCGCAGGGCATTCGACTGTGTTAACCATAGTATACTCCTGTCAAAAATGTATCACTACGGAATTCAAGGAATTGCCCATAATTGGGTGGCTTCCTTTTTACAAAATAGGCAACAATATATTAGCCTTACATCCGTGGGCACATGACAAAAATCAAATCTGATATTACGAAATGTGTCACAGGGGTACCTCAAGATTCCGCATTGGGACCAATACTGTTTCTGTTATACGTTAACGAAATTGATAAGCTAACTGTTGACGCTTTTCTATCATTTACGCAGATGACACTTCTCTATTGATTTCCGATAAAAATGACGATATCCTTACTTCTAAATGTGACAGTGTATTGAATAATATTTCCCAATGGTGTGAATAAAATGAGCTCTTTTTCAATTACTGTTCAGATACTGTGTGCTTTTGTGTTTAATTTCTTTTTCTGTATAATTTTTTTAAGCTCTAGGTTAAGTTAGGTTTAGTTAGAAATATAACAATTGGATATTCTTATACAATGTAGATTTGACTTTAAAGAAAATAAATGGTACTTACTTACTTACTTACATCACTTGAAGATTGCATATGTGATTCTGCAGAAACGTCGTTAAATCGGATCTTTTTGGAAACATTTCCGCTCTCGGAAAGGTGTTGCTAGTAAATCCGGTATATGAAGAGTTTAAGTTTGGAAAACCAGTATAAAAGGATTTTCCTCGGGATTGCAGTCAAAGGAAATGACCAATACGGAAAAAAGTCTTTATAAATTCGTCAAGTTTTCGAAAAATAGTACCTATGTGGTAAATACACAAATACACAAAGGGAACTCAACCTAGTGCCATGGAGATAGAAAGTTTTCTACACTTTGATAGGTGTAGATTGTTGGTGTAGACAAGTCCATGACACTAAAAGTCGAACTTTTAGCGTGTTCCGAGTAACACCACAGAATAGCACCGGGGAGAGAGTTTTGATTCAATTCCGAAGAAGTCACCATACAGCTGTTCCATGGTTTCCCATTCATCAGGACGGATATGTGGTCTTCTTCGCAATCAAACCCAAACTCTCGGAGAATTAGAACCTTCCGGCAAAGGACAAAAAGGTGAAATACAGAAATTATGAATGCGACATCTATAATTTGCGAAAGGAAACTCAACCTACTGCCATGCAGTTCAAAGATAGATAATAATAAAAATGTTTTATTTACCATAACAATAATTATATCAAATATATAAAGGACAGGGCACAAAACCCTATGAAAATGGCTTTCAGCAAATTTTGATAATTTTTTGATATTTTGTTTTTGGTTCAAGACCCTACACAATTTTGGCAAGTTATAAGAGGATCGTATGATTAGGAAAACCGCTAGAGGGCGGCAAAGTTGAATAATTCAAAATGCATTGTTATGGTATTTTCCATAGAAAAATCGAGATTTATTTTATTGCGATACATTTTAATGCAAAAATCTTATCAAATCAAAGGTCAGTAATATTCAGAAGTGTACAGTGAATACACTCAATAGTTTAAGTAATTACAAGTAGTGAAGGGGATGAAATAATAAAAAAAGTTCGGAATCAAAACACTAAAATCAGTCGAGTCACTCATAGTTGACTTGCTTTGATCTTTATATAAAAGCCGCATGGCAAACTATAGTATTCATTTATGAAATACAGTCTAAGTAAATAACAGTCAAATCAGAGTTATGTTTAGGATATTTCAAAAGTAGTCAACCATCACAGTATGCTTCCTTAAAATATAACTTATATTTCAACCTTCTCACTATTTCTACCGTTTTTCGAAGGAGGCTGTGTATGTTGATGAATATTCCATTTGACATATGATATGATAATCATTTCCTTCTGAGATAATCCCAAATAATGGCATTTGCTCATAGATGTTACGTATGTTATATTCCTAGTGCTTTACAACAATTGAAAAGAATTGACCGGGAGGAATATGAAGAAAAAAGAATCATAGCCATTACTCGTAGACGCTCTCTGGGTAGACAAGTGGAAGAAATTAGCAATAATACTCGGGTATGTCGGAATTGTTTCACATCAATTAAAGACGAAATTATGGAAACAGAAAATGATCCAGATTGCCTACGAATCAATTATTTGAAACAAACCGCTACTCAAACATGCTTGATATGTAATGCTCACAGTCTAGAAATAGACGTAGTAGCTTCACATTGTATTTTTTGCATAGATATATTGGTAGTCACAATAAGTTTCGTGATTTCCCGTTGTTGAGTTAGAGCCTGTTATCAATTAATCAGCTTTACCTGCACCTGCAGGAAGCAAAAACAGGGAATTGTAATCAATATATATGGGAATAGAAGTGTGTGGTATCATCTGCAAACAGAACACTTCCGTTTGGTGATAGGGAAGGGGTCAAATCATTTATGTAGATGATGAACAATAGTGGTCTTAACGCAGAGCCCTGATGAACTCCAAATTTCATAGTCCTAATGTTGAACAAACTTGTCGTATATCATTGTTCGGAATTGATTTGTTAACTAGGACTCGATAAGGTTTGAAGTAATCCTCACGACTCCATAGAAATTGAGATGTTCAAGTAGAATATAATGAGAAACATGGGCCACAAAGGACCTGTTCTAGGCCCTGGATCAATTTCTCTACGACTTTTGTTGCTGCACCAGTAGTTGAACGATTTTATACAAATGGCCATAGAACACAACAAAGTACCTTGTTATAATAATATCAACCGATTTTTTTATATAAAGAGAGAGGGGAAATCCGTAGTCTCTGTCTACATGACAACACGTATAAATATGTGGAGTTGCATCCTCTTCATCTACTCTTATTTTAGAATAATGTGCCATTATTTTTTTAAGTACTTTGAATAATGCAGAAAATCCGAGAAGAGATGATAATTTCCGGAGAATGTTTGGGCATTCCATTGAAAGAAAACGGTTAAAGATTCAATTGCCCTGTACAAATGCGATTATCATCAATACATAAGTAAAGAAAAGGAAAAAAACTCGTTGGGTGTTCATCATGGAAATGAGTTGAATGAAAATATGTGTATTTTCATCCACAAAAGAAATAACCCGTAAGACCAATCCCTTGATCCATAATCGCTACCCACTTAGACTTACAAAGCCCACTCAGAATTCTTAATAAATGGAAGAAAATGAAATCATCATGTCTGGCGATTTCCAAGAAGGAGTGAATTTGCGGTATCACTGAAAATGTCGTGAATTAATGGAGCTTTTTCAATTTCAAGCTATAATATTGGTCTTTGAAGTCGAGAAATACTTCGTTGAATAACTTGGATTGGATTGAAGGAACAATCATAGAAATTAATGTAACATGAATTGTTTGATTGTTCTATGACGTATTGACGAAGATTTCTTATTATTATTCCTTCAAATAATGCAGATATTTTCTGATAATCTGATGCGACATTGGAAAAATGAAACAAAAATGTATGGAACTTTAGTGAAATCATTACTTCTAAGAGATTTTTGCGAAGTATAAAGAATGACCATTTATATAGCAAATTTCTCAAATTTGAATAATGAGACTGAATTAGAACTTCTCCATTCAAACTGGCATTGAACTAAAGAGTTTGGCAAGAGCAGTAAATGTAAAGTAATTTTGTCCAATAGTTTTGCAGATCTTAAGTCGGCGTCTCACGGCGCGAGACTTGACGAGCTTGCAATCTCAAGCCTAATCGGTATCACGGCGTGTATAATTTCGTCTATCAGTGGCTAAAAGTTGGTACACGAGCCTAGGAAGGCCATCCAGTGCAGTAGCTATAGATAGCGCCGATGAGAGGATAGCATGTGTAGCAGCAAATTTTTATATACATATTTTTTCTTTCTCATATTAATCTGATAATTCAATAATTGATAAATCTGATACACAATAATAAAAACAATAGTCAACTATGCTCTGCCACCACCAAACTTCCTCTCCGAAGTGACCGGGCTCCCGTCGTAGTAGACACCCTCGCGCCGTGTGATCGCACGAGCCAGCTAGTCGAGCCTCGCGCCTTTGATGTTTGGGAATTTACCGACATTTCATGAGAACGATCGAGCCACCTCGAGCTTACGCTTGACAAGTCTCGATCCTACGCGAGTCGACCGTTCTCACGACGCAACGCTCGACAATCCTCAAGCCGAGCTCGTCAAGTCTCGCGCCGTGAGACACCGGCTTTAGACAGGTCATCGCAAGTATTGTCGCGTTATTTATGGGCCACTTCCGAAGCGTTTCGAAATATTTCAAGTAATTGTTCATTACTCCACCCCATGCGATAATTCCATGAAATATATGCGTTATGACAAGAGCATAATACATAATTCTAAGATGGTATGTGAATATTTGAATTTAACTAAATATTATCGGACAGCAAATGTGACTATCTCACCTCGAGTGACTATCTAGTATTTGTCCCAGAAATTTTACTGTTTTGCAAGCCATCAGCTGCATGATTTGATTTCACCAGTAATTGAAGTTAGGTGAGTTTGTTTCATAGCTAGTTAATTCGCATAGAACTGGTAGGGTACTTGGTATTTTTTCTTTCAGGTCGATCCAGTTTCGATCATTGAAGAGAACAATCCTTTCGTCCGCAAAACAAGTTATACCACCATATGCTGAACATTTCATCAACATGATGAGAAAAAATGAACAGGATGAGCCCTAAAACGGTTCCCTGTGGAACTCCATAGCGTAAAATTCTTTTAGTAGTTAGAGTTTCTACAAACAATAACAATATAAAAAGTTGTGAGGTTACGAACTTACATAACGTATTTGACTAATGCGCTACCTCATGCGAAATATCTAAAATGAATGTTTTTTTTGAATTTCGAATAAATCGTGATTGGAAAAACTTTGACGCAGATATTTTTTTAGATTGTTTTCACGATTTCAACTGGGATTATGTTTACTCTATGCACAGCGTCGACGACATGGTATTTTTTCTATCTTCAAATCTGGTAAGGATTTTTGATTACTGTCCTCTTAGAGAGTACAGGATAACTAAAAAACCTAGCCCATGGATGACGCATTACATTAAAAAAATGGTTAGGACTAGAGATAAAGCCTACGCCAGATATGAAAAGAGTCATGACACCAGCCATTTGAATTTTTACAAGGAGTTAAGAAACTATGTCAATGGTGCTATTCAGAGAGAAAAAAGCCTATATGGCAAAATCGGAACAAACTGACGTGGGATTAAAAGCAACATAAGTTACGCTCTTCCTAAAAATTTTGGCGATGTCGATACGATCAATAACCATTTTGTTGTCAATGAAGCAACAAATCTTGGCTTGTGGCTTGACAATGAAATGCGGTACACGAAGCATATTAATCACCTTTGTGAAATTGCATATGGTACCTCAAGAGCACTCTATCCCCATAAAAGTATTCTGAATCGTAACCTGAAACTCTTTATACGCGAAAGTTTAATAATGTCCAAACTAGCATACTGCGACTGCATTTATGGCCCAGACTCAATTAATCGAGATCACACCAGAACTCGTGTTTTGGATATCCACTTGGTATACGAAAGTTGGACCACATTTCACCAGCATTTGGAACTACTAATAAACTAAATTTGTCATCTTTACGCACCCTTCATCTCCTAACCTTTGCACATAAAATTCTAAAAATAAGAATAAATTGACGTGTCCTAGTTGTCCCTCAAAACTCCTCTGCTGTCTACAAACCAAGTTTTTCTTATAATGCCACCAATTTTTATAATTGATTACCATCACATTTCAGGGATTATTCCATCTTGAATTTAAAAAAAAAACTTAAAATTTATCTTTATGACACCCATGTTATGGTACTTGATTCAGGTTTTCTTTGTATTTAATTTTTTCTTTTTTCTTAAGATACATTGTTATTCATTCATGAATATCACTTATGAATATAGATAGTGACAATACGTTTATATGTCTTACTCTCCAACTAAATTGTAATTAAACTGTTTTGAAGTTCTTATTGTAGTGCGGTATTAGCCATTAGGTATATGTAGGATTTTTTCATGTACATTTTTATACTTTCTTTCTTTTTTTTATTTGTTTTTTAATTAATTTTCCATTCTTTTAAGATAAATTTGAAAAACACTTAAGGGGCATTTCGCCTTTTTTTTTTTAATAAAGCCGTTTATTATTATTATTACAAACCGTTTACCAAATTAAGTAATTTTTCTCCAAAGCCAATATTTTCAAGTAATTAAATTGGCAATGGCATCTTGTGTAGACCTAACTTCCATGAAACCTTATTGATTTACTGAAACCAGTTTGTATTTCTGCACAAAATTAATGTTTTTTTATGATTCTTTCTATATTTTGTTTATATTGGAAAGAACTGATGAGGGGTGCCTATGATTCGAAAAGGAACTCCTTTTTCCTGAGTCGAATGAGAGCTTAACTACTGCAATTTTATATATTTGTGGAAAATGATTGGTTTCTACAACCAAATGGGTTATTCTTTCAAGGGGATTAACTGAAAAAAAAGTTTTTAGGATTTGCTTCCCATTCCGAGCCAAACTGTTATTGGATTTCGTTCTTTCACAACCTCTTTCATCTATTGACACCAAATATAATGTATTGAATTAGTGGTTATATTAGTATTGAACTTTCAATTTGTTTTAGTTATTCTAGTAGCCAAATTTACACCCGCTTTGAAAAATTTTATTCTATTTTCTTGGTGCTATTTACAATTGATTTTCTTCGTAATTTTTCTAAACACTTCCACATATGTTTGGGACAGTCCTTAGTTTTATTTTACTCTTCTGTATAGTATTTAGTTTAAATTTTTTCAATCACAATTTGGAGAGTATGCCTATATATTTAAAAGAATATTTTTAGGTGCGAATTTTTCGTTTTTTGCTTATTTTTGTATGCAATGAAAAAAAACAAGAATCAGTTAATAATGGCAAGTCACTGCTTTTCAACTCACTCAAAAACCTCAAATATATATATATATATATATATATATAAGAAAAATAGTATCTTGACTGGAAAAGTATTTACGAAAGGAGGATTAGAGGAGAAAAAATGGAATTTTTTTATCTCTCTCCTGAGGTTGCAGTCAGTTCAGAAGGCCAATGTATTGAGTACTCTCTGTTAGTTTGTCAAGCTTTCGAAATTCATTTTATTTCATTTTCAAGACATCTAGAAACAAGAAAACAATTGCTAATCACAAAAGGAACTTGAAAAAATATAAGAAACTTACCATCAAGAATAGAGAGTTGGTGGAATGATGGAATTGTGGAAGTATTGCAACAGAATGGTAAGTAGCAAGTTTTTTCCATGTTAAGTGTAAGTAATTTATATTCCAACCACTTGTGTATTTCATTAAAGTCCGATTCTGCTTTCTGTTTGAGTTCTGACCAAGTGTCTACAGTATAAAGCTAACTAACTAACCCACAATGGTCCTATTCGAAGCTAAGGAAAATAAATTGTTTACATATATGTTGAATAGTATTGGGCCGAGGACACTACCTTGAGGGACACCGTATTGAATTGGGAGGTTGTCGCTGTTCGTGGTTTCTATTCTAACAATTTTATTTCTATTTTCTAGATAGCTTTCGAAAATGTTGAGCCCTATTCCACGAATGCCAATGTCTTCTAAACTGTTTAATAGTAATGTGTGACTCACTGTGTCAAACGCCTTTGATGGGCCAAGAAAAATTCCCAAACATGGTTTTCCCGCATCCAATGCATTATATATTCTTTCGGTAAGGAGTAAGATAGCATCCTCAGTGGAGGAGTTTTTTTTGAAACCGTTATAATAATAATAATAATAATTCTATTCACTGAAAGAAATTCACAATAAAAAAAAATAGGTATAAGTACATTCATACAGTGAATAAACTAATCATCACAGAAGCATAAAATGCTTGTTTGTGATCTTAGTAACGACCATGGAAGCATCAGATGCTTGTACATGGCCTGTATGTGATAGATTGAGATATGAGTGCCAATATTGCTACTAGGAAAAAAATATATATATAAGGTTAAAAACAGAAGTATAAATATAAATAAAAATATGAAGTTATGGGTAAGAAATGCTTAAAATCACTTAATCTATACTTATTTAAAAGCCCAGGAGGCAATAATTGATCAATAAGAAAATGGACAAGATAAGATTTGGACAACACAGATTTCCTTAGTCATATGGTGATAAGGAGAGTGTCCCAAAAAAGTTCTCAAGGAGCTTGTCTATGGGCAGTTTCTACCTCATCGAACAGATGAGTCAAGTCATTCATGCGTTTTACAATTTAGTACCTACTTTTGAAGGGTCCATCCACTATTTGAAACAGTTACGTATTTAGGAGCTCTGTATATGTGAGTGTATGTGTGAAAGTCTATAGAAGGATTATACAATAGTTATAGGGGTGAAGATTAGAGAGTTTGAGGGTAGACATAAGAATAAAATAATTGCTAGAAAAAAAAAGATATATATGTACGCCAACATGAGACTCTAACATAACGTTGTCTGAGATAATTTTATATTTTTGTAAATACGAATTCAAGCGATTTGCTATGACCCGTTCAAAGACCTTCGTCAATGTGCTGATCAGGGATATAGGTCGGTAATTTGTAACGATAGTTTCGTCACTTGTGACAACACTTTTTTTTAGGATATTGGGCCACATACCATTCTCCATACATTTGTTGAATATGTAAGTAGACCATACTCTTACTAAATTATTTTATTACCTCACTGAAAAACGGTGTATATTTGAATTTTGAATATCAAATAACTGTATGTAGTGAGCTCAAAATCCTATATTCAATCCTTTTTGCATTTCCTCTTTATAGGAATGTGTTGATTGGTTCAAAAATAATGAGGGACATAGTCATGAAAAAATATTATCAATTATGCATATCTTTATTTCGCCAAGAAATTCGTTGCATACATGTTTTTTCAGACAAAAAAATTACTCATCCAAAAAATATTCGTTTTTACAAGCTTTTATTTAGTTTCACCTGTCCCGATCTTGCAAGTTAAATTTGACCCACTTCTAGTTGTTCGATTAACGTGAAATTTGGCAGGTGATCATAGTGACGTGACAATGCATTATGCATTCGTTAGAGAAAAAAAAACGAAATGGCGGCTCCAAGATGGAGGACGAGATTTGTGTTTATGGTCCGATTCGATTCAAAATTGGTATGTGGGGGTTTTCAGGGTTGAAAATTATGAATTTTTCCCACAAAATTCATAAAATCAAAATGGCGGCTTCAAGAT
Organism: Gonioctena quinquepunctata; assembly: GCA_018342105.1. NCBI lineage: Eukaryota > Metazoa > Arthropoda > Insecta > Coleoptera > Chrysomelidae > Gonioctena > Gonioctena quinquepunctata. Next base: position 206,998 of record JAFIRS010002370.1, read on the forward strand.
GTCCGACGATTTCTGTGATTATGGTCCGATTCTTTTTTTTTTCTTTTTTTTTTTATGTTCTGGTTCTCACGAAAAGGGATATCCTGTAATGTTCAGAGAACATCGTGGGAACCAAGGGAAAGAAGGTAGGAGTTGGTGTTCTTCTTAAATTTCTGGAGGTTGTATGCCTCGGGGAACACCTCCCTAGGCAATGAGTTCCAAAGCCTCGCTGTTCGTTGGATGAACGAGTCTTTGGAAAGTGATGTTCTGCAGGTCTCCAAAGTGACCACGAAGGGGTGTGATGACTGAACTTGACGGGTTAGTCTCGAAGAGACTGCCAAAGCAGGAACGATTGTTGATATTTCAGAAGAGCATCGCCCATGAAAATATCTATAAAATAGAGACAAATCGCCAACTTTTCTACGGTGTTCCAGACAAGTGAGCGAGTTTGTAAGCGAGGCATCACCGACGAGACGAATTGCCCTTTTTTGGACAGAATCCAATAGCCTCAGGATATGTTTAGGTGCCGCGCTCCAAATATGGGAACAGTATTCCAGGACAGGTCGGATCTGTGCCTTATAGATCATAAGCAGCTGAGTGGGGTGAAATAACTTTTGGCACGAAACAAAAAACCAAGTTTTGGGATGCACTTTGGCAATGGACCTCACGTGATTTTCCCAGGAAAGGTTATTGCTGATAGTAATACCAAGCATCGATATGGATGACTTCAGTGGTATGGTTACTCCTGACAAAGTTATGTTAGGCACAGTGAGATCGGCTTTTCTAGAGAAAAGACATGCTTGTGTTTTGTTTGCATTGAATTCTACCAAGTTATTAGATCCCCACTCGAGAATTGTTGCTAAGTCCATATTTATATTATTAACATTTCTTCCTCGTTCATTTCTGGTTTCACGGGCTGATATAGGGGCCCTGGAAGAGAAAGCGGTATGGAGGGTACTATCATCGGCAAAGCTGTGTACTGGACATGAAGTTGCTTTCAACAGGTCGTTGATGTGAAGTAGAAATAGTGTTGGTGCGAGAATAGATCCTTGCGGAACACCAGCATTTATGAGTAGAGTGTCAGATGAAACTCCATCGACCACTACATGGAGAGACCTGTTTGAGAGAAAACTAGCAAGCAGAGAACACAGCTGAGGGGGCAAGCCATAAGACGGAAGCTTGGCGAGGAGTCCCTGGTGCCAAACTCGATCGAACGCCTTGGAGATATCTAATGCCACAGCTAAAGTTTCTCCATACTTTTCAATAGATAGCTGCCATATATGTGAGTTGATCTCTGATGGCGGAAGCCATATTGCCTATCGTTGACAATTCCTGAGTCTTCCAGATATTTCATGAGCTCGATGTTGATGGCTTTTTCCATGACCGTTGAAATAATAGATAGCAGTGCGATAGGTCTGTAGTTGCTAGGTAGGGCCTTTTTGCCTTTTTTTGGGACTGGCTGTACTCTTGCAATTTTCCAATTGGACGGAAATACCCCCAAATTGTAAGAGTGGTTGAACAACTTGCAAAGAACAGGTGTTAGTTCGGGGGCACATTTCTTGAGAACAATCGGCGGGATTCCGTCAGATCCACAGGCTTTGTTGGTGTTGAGACCCAGCAAAATCTTTCTGATAGTACGTTGGCGAAAGGTGATCTCGGGCATGTGACTGTCAATAGGTGTAATGTTCGGGGGTTGTTTTCCCGATGAATCCAGAGTGGAATTTACAGCAAATAGGTGCGCAAAGATATTGGCTTTTTCCTGGGCAGTCGTTGCTAGTGTTCCATCTTCTTTGGTTAGAGGAGGAAATGAGCTGGAAGTGAAGTTTCTTCCCACAGCTTTGGCGAAAGACTAAAATGAACGGGATCCGTTAGGACATTCAGCAAGTTTTGATCTTATTTTGGCATTGTAGGCATCTTTTGAGCATTCTATTGTCTCTTTGCATATGCCTCTAGCCTCGACATATGCTGCTCTGGTCTCAGGGCCCGGATTTTTTAGCCATCGATGGTATGCTGCCTGTTTGGAAGCCACAGCTCTAGAGCAGTTTCTGTTAAACCAGGTCTTATCGGATGATGTTCTTCTTTCGGTATTCGGTATGTAAGTTTGCATCCCCAACATGATGATTTCAGAAATTGTCTCAGCACATCGTGTTGGATCTACTGAAGAGAAACAAACTCTCTTCCATGGAAACTCTGAGAAAAACATACGAAGACCTTCCCAGTCGGCCGAATTGTGATGCCACATGAGACGGGGTGGTATTGTGCAGCTCGATGGTAAATGGAAAGAGCATGTTGTGGAGATGAGGGTGTGATCAGAGTTTCCAAGTGGGGCACAAACTTCTATTCTATACGGGTCAGGATTGGTGGTGAGGAAAAGATCTAGTGTATTGGCAGACTGGTTGTTGACATCAGGGATGCGGGTTGGTAGCTCGACCAGTTGTTCTAGACCATGAGTGATGGCGAAGGCCTCGGCTTGACGACCCGCATCATCTGTTTTGTTAGAGAATTTGAGCCAGGCAGCGTTATGCACATTAAAGTCTATCATGATTACGGTTTCAGCTGTTGGATGGTTCTCCTGAATGTAGTCCAGTTTGAGTGATATAAACTCAAAGAGGTCGTTATATGAAGGTTCATTAGGTGATAGGTAAAGGCAGCAGAGGAACTTAGTCAGTTTGGTATCAGATAACCACATCACATCAAAGTCTTTCGGTTCCAAACTCTCTTCACGCTGGCATGAAAGGTTTTAGCGTAAAGGCAGACTCCACCTTTGAACCTGAATCGAGAATGGAGTTCGTAACCAGGACAAAGCATATGGACCTTGTTGGTGGACGAGTTTACTTGGTATGTGGGGGTTTTCGGGGTCGGAGATTATGAATTTTTTGTCAAAATTCAAGATGGCGGCTCCAAGATGGCGAACGAGTTTTGTAATTATAGTCCGATTCGATTCAAAATTGGTATGTGGGTGTTAGGGGTACTTACTAAAAAGCACAAAATAAAATAATTAATAAAAAAACCTTTTTAAAAACAAGCTTTTATTCAAATACCCTAAAAAGTACAAAATAATTGCTTTGGATGTGTGACGTAGGTTAATCCGTGAGTTATAGATTCAAAAGCTTGTCGCATCTGTATTAGAAATGAAAACTTTGCGCGACAAGCTCTTGAATCTATAACTCACATCCAAAGCAATTATTTTGTACTTTTTAGGGCATTTGAATAAAAGCTTGTTTTTAAAAAGGTTGTCATGAATATACAAAAACCCAATTCAGTAAAAATAATACAGCGAAATATATTCATTATTCAAAAGAAAACAATTTCGTATATAAAAGGGATGTAACAGATGATCATAATACCCACTCCAGTTTCCGTAAATATTTCTTAGTAACGGTATGGATCGAATAAATCTTCAATGAATGGAAAAGTCATATCTGTATATAAGAATTCATCCGAGATATAGCAGGTCCATAGCCGATGGGGTTACGTTCAACACAAACATAATACAATAACAAAAGAAAGACAAATTTCTTATAGGGACACAAGGGGAAGACGCGTGTGGCAACGCCGCGTAGGGCTGTATAGAATGTTGGGTGGGTGGTTTGCAAGGGTGGTCGGGTCGGGAGCGATAGTGGGGTGGCTTGGCGGGGGTAGGAAGCCCCAGGCGGGCAGCGGGTGCCGCAGTATTGGGTGGGTCAGACATCGTAGGAGCAAGCGTCCCATGCGTTTGCTCCCGCATCATTCTTTTCTTAAATTACTCGAGTAATTAGTGTGAGTTTCGATCGTGTGTCAGTGCTGTGAAAAAAAAGGACGTCGATCCACTTCCTTCAAGATGCTGTCATGCTCCCGCACCGTTTCCATACGATCTACAACGTGGTAAGTCTGAGTGTTTCCTTATATTCCATCTATCGTGACATTGGCGGAACTGGGAGCCGTTTTGATAAGATGTCAGCAGCGGCGCATGTGGTTGGTACGTCGGGGCGCAAGTTCATTTATTTTCATGTCAATATCTTTCGATGAACATGTGAATATCGCCAGACGTGGAGATTTTGCTCGTTGGTGATTGAATGAAATAATTCATCGAACAAATATAGATTCGCGCATTTCCCAACCTCTTAGGCCTTGTAGCTCAATGAACTTGCAAATCCTTCATTATAGTGACGGAAACTGATACTGCAACTTCGACTCGGTGGTTATCACGTAATCACCACTAAATCTACCACTATACAGTAAGAATAACTACAATTTTATATTTGTATGGTTGTAGTCACGTAATTCCCATCTATGGTAGCCACTCCACAGTTCTATAACTTATTCGTGTCATTTGAGGTGTCTGAAACATTATGGCCACTGAGCAAATCACTTTGAAGGATTTTAAACTTAAAAGTGGAAAATAACAGTTGCGGTAACCATCCTTTACCACATAAATATCACTCAGGGGTCACAGTCACTTTTAAGAGAGTATGATAGTTTCGGTGACGTTTTGGTAACTTCCATGAAACCTTCAATGTGGCAGGAAGTTGATTGTGATATGTGGTGATGGTTGCCACGTTCTTGCTGTCTTCATAATTGATAGCCACAGTACGCATTCAATGAAAGTCACTACAAATTACAATAATCTTCAAAATTCACCATTCCACGCTATGACGAAAGCCAACCTAAGTTTTCTCAAATTCTTTTATTGTGGCATACAAAAAGTAGTTCAACCTGTTACGTGAAACATGAATGATATTTTTTCAATATGAAATGGGTTATGCGTTTTCAATAGACAATTTTCCTTAATTTTGAAGTGACCGTGGATTGGTCCGTGCGATGACGAAAACCAACCCAACTTTTCTAAAATTATTGTATTGTGGATTACAAAAGGTTCGTTTTACCTGTTACGTGAATGATATTCATTCAAAATAAAATGGGTTATGCGTTTTCAATTGACAATTTTTCTTGATTCTGTATAAAAAGGTAAATTTAAATAGATCGGATCTCTGACTTGTGCTCCTGCTTAATATTTATACCTTAATTGTTGATTCTGTTTACATAAATGCTATCATTTTCATTACTTGTTGATTGATAATTGTTACTTGATATTTGTTGATTGGAGCTGCATAAATCCACTATACTTGCTACATGTCCTTTTTAACAATTAATGAACATGTACCCGCAATTTTAGGGTTGAAACTTTGAAGTGGCAGGTTATAATAGCCCGACGTGTTCGCCCCTTTCAAGGGTATAAGACCTATTGTAATTTTTGGGTTATAACTTTGAAGTGGTGAGTCATGACCTGCGACGTGGGTGCCACTTTCCAGTGTTGGAAAATCTAATAATTCAGTTTCACTGATCACTCTAGGATGGGAGGAGCTTTAGAGTGGTATATTTACACTTTCTGCCACTTTAAAGTTATATTCTCCAAAAGCCGCCATATTTACAGGAATATGCTGGGTCGCCATTATTAGAGAATTGATCGAAATATTCAATACAGATTTATTTGTCGTCAGCACTGCATCAAGTGTAGTAATTTATTAAAGTGTTTGAACTAACCAAGATTGATAAAACAATGTTTGAGGGATTTAAGTAGATAATTTCAGAGGCGAGTTATTTCCAAAATTATAATGTTTTCCTTAAATAAAGAGTATTCAAATGGCATGTGCTCACAATCGAGCTACAACACCTATATTTCTCATAAAACTTTCAATTGTTTTAATTTTATCCCCATGGGATGCAGTATTGCTTAGAGCAAGACAACCTGCATCCCATCATACAATAATAATATTCCACTTGTGTCTGGCCGAATGGCGAAATGTCCAAGCCAAAAAAAAAAAAAAAAAAAATTTATCCCGATCAGAAGTATCCAAATTCAATATACTTACTTACGCGTTTGTATGTTTATATGTGACATATTTTTATAGTTAATCGAGTATTAGAAAAGAATCAGGCAAAATGGAAGAATGAGGAACATTTATCATACAAATATGTTGCTGAACAGAGATCAAGCTACATATTATTCACACAAACGCAGTCAGTTGTTTAACGTGTCTAGTGTTGCCGTACTACATATCCACGTTTTTGTCAGGTGGTTGGAATGTGGCTATCTGAGATCCAGGAAAGTAGATCGGAACGTAGCAGCCACCAAAAAAGTGTTTCCCATTTTGGTAGCCAGCGCGTGATAGAACCGTGTATATTGCGTGGCAGTGGTCAAACACCTCAAAGTTTTCCAGAATTGTGGCCGCTACGTTCCGTCCACTAAAAATGCTACTTGGTATGACACTCGATTAGCACCAATTTTTTGGAATGCCTAACCTCATGAAATAAATTGCTTATAAAGCTAGCACACCTCATCAATCTAAGTATATCAACAGGGGAATGGCCCACAACTCTCAAAGAAGCAATTATAAAACTTTTGTTCAAATGCGGAACTGAAATGGTAAATTACAGGCCCGTATCGGTCATTTTGAATATAGCAAAGATCTTCGAAAAAACCATTAAAGTTAGACTGGATAGATATATGATTGATAAAAAAATTATTTCAAGTAGGCAGTTCGGATTACAACACAACAAATCAACCGAGGATGCAATATCGTTCCTTGTATCCAAAATATATGAAGCTCTCGATAAAAGTAAGCGTTTTTCGATACTGTGAGCCACTCACAGTTACTGGAAGCCTTAGGAGATATTGGTTTGAGAGAAACTGAGCTGAATTAGATGGAACGCTACATATCTAATAGGCACCAATATGCCAAAATAAAAAAATGTGCGAGCAGTGCATCACAAGTTAAGTTTGGAGTCCCACAAGGAACGATACTGGGACCCATGTTATTCACAATTTATTTAAACAATTTCCTCAAATTAGATAGTTGTGGACAGATAATTAGTTTCGCTGATGATACAGCAATTTTATATCAAGCTAATAATTGGGGAGAACTTAATTTTTTTTGCATAATATGACCTGAAATCAGTCAAAAATTGGATGGATTACAATTTATTAACAATACGTTTCGATAAAACTGAATATATTTCATTTTTATGTATCGATAGCAACTTGCCAGACTATGATAGAGTGAACATCAGCATAGATAAACATTTGAGATAGGATAAACAAATATATACTATAACCAGAAATCTTTGATGTTTAATGTATTAATTCAAACTTCTGAGAACGATACTAGATCTCAATAAACTCAAAATAGTCTACCATGCATTGGTAGGTCCTCGATTGAACTACAACGGTATCAAAGGGTGGGGCGGAGCGATAAATGCACACCTGAAAAAAATAAACAATATAAAAAAAAAACTCAAAATTATTTTTATGAGGCATTCCATCTTTCCATCTGATGAGGTTTATAAAGGAGCCCAGGTTTTTGATATAAAACAATTGTTCTACCGGTCCATCGTGGTTCACCAATTCAAAAACAACACGGTACTTCAATCTCTCACCCTCTTACAAAACTCCATTCTCATAAACAACAGTGGGCCTGCGCAGTTTTGCCTATCTAGCACCCAGAACGTACCAAAAGACCTAACAAAAATTCAAAATCTCCAAAAAACGGCTTAATCACAAAATATCCCAGAAATGAGCTCATCAAAATGATAGATATTTGAAATCTTAGTTTTAAGAACACCTAATCTATACATTTCGATCAAAGTTTTCATCTATACATTTTATCTACATATTTTATTTATACTTTTTATATCCTATATATTTTATTCATACTTTTCATCTACATATATACATTTTGCATATACATTTTATCTATATATACCATTTATATCTTTTAGCTTCACACAACTCACCTATATATTTTATCTTAAAATTTCATTTATATTTTCTATTTATATACATTTTAACTACACATTTCATATAAACAACTTATATATTTCATTCGTACAATTTTATCAGTAAAAATATTTATTATATATATATATATATATATATATATATTCTTCAATGCGTAAAATGCCTAAAGTATCGATCAAAAAAGCCTCAAACCAAGGTTTCGAGTTTTCATATTTTAACATTAAATAGAAATGATAGGCATCATGAACTTCAGCATGTCAGAATTATTGGTAGCTACTTGAATCAACGAAATATATCTGAAAATCATGTCGTGTGTGATATCGAATGTTTATAATAATAACTATTTGACGAATAACTCTTATAGTTATAATAATAATTTATTGTTCCATTCAGACATGTATAGGACAGGTCAGGTTGTATAGGACATACAAAGAACGTAAATTATAACTATAAAAACATATTACACTAAGGGTATAAAATGTAGAATTTATAACGAACGATTCATGTCATCAAACAGATTGATCCACGTCACAGTCTGGCATGAATTTATGAATGCTATAATAGCCTTTGGAAGAATATTCTTTTTATATTTATATATCTTTTTTTATGAGCAGGAATGATGCTTGCTAATTTCAAAATGGAGGGAAATGTACCGGAAGTAATTGAAAAATTAATCAAGTATGCCAGATGTTCAGCTATCGAAGTGCAAACAGATATCAGTTTTGTTGAGATGTTTTCAACACAGTGCTATTTTTATTTTTCAAGTCTTGGTTGACTGTAATGACTTTCTCAGGGGTTACCGGGTTGAAGAAGAATGAGTTTCCAACCATAGAAAAAACGGTACAAGTTTTTGACATTGAATCGCCGAAATGACTTTGTAGGCTTTCTGATGACCATTGACAGACAGCGTTTATGATAATAATCAGATGTTCCACGTCGATAAAATCAATGTTAAAATTTCTGGAACCAAAATAACTTGTAAACGATATGAAAGCCTTTTTCGAATGCATCAGATCCAAACATTTCCCATTACCTACAATCCAATAATCATTCGGTGTTTATACATTTTTTTCTTTTTTTCAGCTGCTGAATCCTCCATAGTGAGGCAAGACCATAATAATGGAAGTGGCAATGCCTATGACAGGCAGCGCCATCGACTGTTATGAAGACATGTTCAAAGAAATAACCCGAAAACTATACGGAGAAGATGGTATACCTGACCTAAGTGCCAATGACAGGCTGGCTTCCACAAGTCAAGATAGAGGACTGACTCCACTAGAATATGAAGTTGACAACCCTATACTGAAACCCGAAGAACATCTAACAGCTTTTGGCTTAGCTGCTCTGATGCAAAATGGGTTCCCAACCGGTGGGATTCTAAATTCAGGATTCCAGTGTCATAAACCGAATCCAGGACTTATATTGGGAAGTGTGTTAGAAGATAAATGGATATCCAGCGAGGACACTTTGCAGTGGACACAATCAAAAATCGCTACATACAATCCTGCACAGAAACTCTTCAGATGTTCAGAATGCGACTGCGTAGGTTATCTCTTCAGAGTTGCTGAACATTGGCTAGGGACGCACTCAACATTGAGGGCATTTCATTGCCCTCAATGTCCATACGAAAGCGCTTGGGCCAGATGTGTGAGAATACACCTGAATCGTCAACATAATATAAATACCGACGAATCCTGCGACACCTTAAGCAAGGATAACCCAGTATTACAAGAGATCGTAAAGTACCTGCAGAGACTGAAGAATAAAATAGAGAGTAATTGCGGCAAATCTACTTCAAGTAATACGTCAAATAACGAGGACTTCCATAATCAAACTGTCACCAATCCATCTTCAACCATTTCAGTAACTACGCAAGTGATGGAAGGTTCATCTTCAAGTAACTCAGAACAAAGTACGACCACTAGTAAACGATATAGCTGTACCTTTTGTCCATACGCTACTGACAGGAGGGATCTTTTCACAAGACATGAAAACATTCATAGAGAAGAAAAACCGTTCCAGTGTTATGTCTGTCAAAAACAGTTCAACAGAGCTGATCACGTCAAAAAGCACTTCCTCAGAATGCACCGAGATCATCCGTATGATTTGAACAGAATAAGGAGGCATCCTCCAAAGAACGCATCTGGAATGTCTTACTACCAGAAATATAACAACTCCAATTCCTCGAATCCTTCTAGTGATCTTTCTACTATCAGTTCCCTGTCAATCCCTGGATTCGGTAATATTCCCAGAAGCTTGAGCAACCCTCGAGTGCAACCAGATTTGAAAAATATCGGTAAATCTGGTAATCTGGTCAAAGGTAGTGGAAAGAAGAAAGGAGAGAAAAGATTCACTTGTTGCTACTGCTCATGGTCTGGAGTTGATAATTGGTGCCTTAAGAGACATATGAACACTCATTTGAAACCATTCGTTTGTGGTTTGTGTGATTACAAAGCTGCTAGGTCGGAGAGGCTTGCCACTCACGTTCTCAAAGTGCATAACAAAAGGGCTTGCGGAAAATGTAATTACCTCGCAGACGACATGACGCAGTTGTCGGTGCATCAACAAGAGCAACAGTGAGTACATTTCTGTGCTGTTCTTGTGTTAGAGTAAGGAGCTCCGCAACATGTCACATAGTCTATGATTTAGCATCGTATAGTTAGAGACCCCGCTATAAAAAGCTTTGTCGAGACAATTGTAAATTCTACAAGTTAGTGATCAGGAATAGCCATGAACCGTACCTAGTCACCGGAACTTGAACTAAATTATATCCGCGCCCATTTTTGGGATTACATATTTTTTTTGTTATCATCCAATATCGCTTTTTTAGTTAAAAAGTTCTGATTTTTGGAGCATTCAAAAATCATTCGAATTGACCTTAGAATTTATTTTATGAAGCAAGGGGTCGTGTGAGCCAGTCGCAGGGCCGGATTCAAAGGTGTGGAGGCCCCTAGTTATTTTTCAAACAAGTTAAACAATGTTTTTAATATTTTTTTGCGGAACAAATCGAATCATTTCAACACATATGTAGGTATAATGGAATACAAGAAATAAATCTAATTAAATTACAGCGTTAACGAATGGATTCTTGCAATCTTTTTTCGACGAAAAATCATTGATGATTTCGGTAAAATCCAGCTCCCTGAGTAAATTACTCTCAATGCTAAGAAGCGATAACTTTGATAGGCGGCTTTGTTTCGTAGTTCGCAGCCTATTTTTTATAATTTTCATTTTGGAAAATGGGCGCTCTGCAGTGCAATTCGACACCATCAAACCAAGTACATTTCAATGTTTGGGAATGTAGCTATAAAATTTTTATTTTCAAGAATTTGATAGTAGAACAGCTCCTTAGATTGGTTTTTTTCATAGTCCCTTTTTATAAAAATCTATCAAACGATACAGCGGACATTTGTCAACGCCAAGAAATGGGAAAAACAGATATAAACAGGCAAAGGTTTGAAGTGGTGTTTGTGTAGTGTAGTGTTTGTAGTATCGGCAGAAAAATAATCTACAGAATTTGCCCTTTGTATATTATGGAATGACTAGGTTTATAAATAATTTGTTGCAATCGTGTTTATAACTTGAATTATTATGTTTTTGCTTATGATTACGAATTTGTACCCAGATTTTTAAATTGTTTTTAATCAGCTACTTTCGATACGATATAATTTTCTATTCTTCGATGTGGATGAATGAATTTATTTAGTGTATAATAGTGTGATGATTTACTTTGTGATTGTTTCCCGCATATACACATGATTTATGGAATCAAAGATTAATATTAACCATTAATTTTGACAAGAACACGAAACGCGCTTTGGAATGAGTGGAAAAAGTGGGAGAACTGCTGCATATCATTCGGTATTCGTTAGGAAATTTTACCTAAAAATTTATATTGTGGGGCTCCTCTCTCGTGGAGGCCCCGGGGCTGCAGCCCCGGTTGTCACCCTCTAAATCCGGCCCTGGCCAGTGGTTCTGTACCATGAACTATTTTATTATATTTCGAAAATCATAAGACCTTTAACGATCACTATACTTTCCTTATAAAATTTAGGTGAACTTCTAGTAGGTAACCCACATGAAAACAGCAGACCAATGCCTATATTTAGGCTTAGTTCTTGGCTCTTATGAATAGTTACAGAGTACGTCACACACACACACACACACAATATATATATATATATATATATATATATATATATACAGTGACCGGCAGAAAGTACGCATCATATGGGCATTTTTTTTAATATAATATTTTGACAAATGTCGATACATGCAATCGCTTCTGCATCAGAAGAAACCCCAAAAGATGTTGTACAGTGCCGTTCGTCTTTTCTTGTTTGGCGGGAAATTTAAAAAATTTAAAAATTATGTCTCAAAACACACTTATTTGGGAAAATATTGAAAAATGTTATTTGGAAAAGTTGTTTAGAACGACATTTTATAGCTATGTAGCTATGTTTGGAAAAAATCTGAGATGAAAAAATAAAAATCAATTTTTGCCATAAAAAAAATTTCAATTTGGAAAAATACATTTCTGACAAAGGAACTCATTAGTAAACCCCAAGAGTAATATTTTGAATAATATTTTGTAAAGATTCACCAGCTACTTCTATTTTATTCGAAGAAAATTTTAAATCTGTGGATTTGCAATGTGTTCAGCTGCTTCATAAGAGGTTACAGAAATATCTTCAGGACATTATAATCCCGATACTGTTTATTATTGACAAAGAACCATGTATCTACAGAATTTTAATATGAATTTTTTATTAGAACAAAAAATTGATTCAATTTTTTACATAATTACATTTTTTTTATAATAAAATTAGAAGCTGAAATAATTATAAACCAAACAATTTAATGCATACTCGAGAGTTTGTAATCAATTTATTTTTTGTTTGAATAAAAAATTAAATTTGAAATTATGTAGATACAAGGACCTTTATTAGTAATGAACAGTATCGGGATTATAATGTCCTGGAGATATTTCAGTGACCTCTTATGAAGCAGCTGAATACATGGCAAATCCATAGATTTCAATTTTTTTCCGAATAAAATAGAAGTAGCTTGCGAATATTTACAAAATATCATTTGAAATATTACTGTTGGCCTTACTAATGAGTTTCTTTGTCTAAAATGTATTTTTCCAAATTGAAATTTTTATTATGGCAAAAAAATTGATTTTATTTTATCTCAGATTTTTCAAAACTTGTACATAGCTATAAAATAACGTACTGAACAACTTTTTCGAATAACATTTTTGATATTTTCCCAACTAAGTGTGTTTTGAAACATAATTTTAATTTTTTAAATTTCCCTCCAAACACGAAAAGACGAACGGCACTGTACAACGTCTTTTGGGGTTGCTTTTGATGCAGAAGCGATTGCACATATCGATATTCGTCAAAATTTATTAATAAAAGAATTTCCCATATGATGCGTACTTTCTGCCGGTCACTGTATATATATATATATATATATATATATATATATATATATATATATATACAGTGTCTGTCATAAAGTTGGCTACATATAAGAAAAAAATTGGTTATTGAAATTTCTGGAAAACTCTAATGGCGGTTTGTTTCTGCATGTCTGACAACGAAAAAATCCGTGCGACTTATATCACGTGACCTCAGATTTGGTGGGAATTTTAATAAAAGTTGACTGTAGTGCCGAAAAATGGGTCAAATTGATATCGAAACATTATATTGAGAAAATGTTTTTGGAATCCAACGAGGACCCCATGTACCAATTTTGAACCAGATAGAAAAAAAAACAAAAATACCATTTTATTCCTCTACCCTTACTACGAAACATTATACATTCTTGTTTCACCTGGAAGCAGCTTTAATAACTTAAATAACATAAGTTTGGGACCAAACTAATCAAATATTTGTGGAATAGACATTTTGCGGGAGATTAATTATGAAAACACGATTTTGTCTTGTCACTAGGTGTAGTCATGCCCTGTATATTGATGCACATGAGCTTATTCAATATTCTCAACCCGTAAATAAAATTTAAACCAACTAATATTTGTAATTAAAACTTAATAATACATTATTTATCGTTCGAAATGTTGAGAAACTCTGTTCATATGCGTTGATTTTTTCAAGCCCAACAGGTTCTTTCCATTTTTTCGAAATTTACTACGAAAATTACACTTTGAGTTTTGTAGAAAGTAATGAATTTTTTGTATACATTAATGGAATAATATAATATACCTATCACTTCACCTAGTGGGTATGGGATTTTCCGTAAAATAGTTCTATATTCAAGCTTCAACTAATTCATATTGGCCAGCAATGACAGTCGAACGTGAATGATCCAACGAAGGTTTATTTTTTTACCTTTTGGGGTTCCTAGCCAAAAAAAAAAGTATTACTTTGCAATCATACTGTTTACTGTTTTCATTGTAAGCCTTCAAAGCTGCTCATTCCATAATTGTATAGAAGGATTAATCGTTTTCGTGTATTCGAAATGGTATTAATTGTCAACGGGAATATGAATCGTCAGTCATTGATTTCGCATTCAAAAATACCGAAAGTCGTGGAAAACATGTCAAATCGATGACTACCATGACTATATATTTTCTAGTGCTGTACCAGCCCATTCCAAATTGACAGTTATGAGCTTTAGTGACGATTTCTTATACAAGCTTTTATTTAGTTTCACTTGTTAGTTCGTTAGTTAGGATCAAACCTTGCAAGTGAATTTTTACCGACTTCTAGTCGTCCGATTACTTTGAAATTTGGCGGGTGTTCATAATTCCGGTGACAATGCATTATGGAATTTTTGTTAGAGAAAAAAACAAAATGGCGGCTTCAAGATGGCGGACGAGATTTGTAATTATGGTCCGATTTGATTCAAAATTGGTATGTGGGGGTTTTCGGGGTCAAAATCCATGAATTCAAGATGGTGGCCCCAAGATGGAGGACGAGTAATGTAATTATGGTCCAATTCGATTCAAAATTGGTAGGTTTTCGGGTTCGGAGATTATGGATTTTTTGTCGAAATTCATATATTCAAGATGGCGGTCCCAAGATGGAGGACGAGTTTTGTGATTATGGTCCGATTCGCTTCAAAATTGGTATGCGTCGGTTTTCGGGGTCGGAGATTATGAATTTTTTGTCGAAATTCATGAATTCAAGATGTCGGCCCTAAGATGAACGATGAGTTTTGTGATTATGGTCCGATTCGCTTCAATATTGGTATGTGGCGTCGCAATCAGAGATTTTGAATTTTTTGTAAAAATTCATAAAAACAAGATGGTGACTTCAGGATGACGGACGAGTTTTGTGTTGGAGTTTTTGGGGTTGGAGATCATGATTTCTTTCAGCGCTCTATTAGAAAGCTTGTCGTGCGAATTGTAATAAAATTAAAAAAAAAAAAAAAAAAAACCTTTTTAATTTTTTTTGTACTAAAACGTATAAAATAAGTTCAAGTCATCGCTGACAATGATTCAATTATTTTTTGTTTAATTATTTGGTTTTAAAAAGCTTGTCGTGCGAATTGTAATAAAATTAATTCTTCGACAAATTCTTACTAACCAACCAATCACTGCCCAATCAAATTAATTGTTATCTATTTTTTGAAACTAAATAATTCAACAAAAAATTATTAAATCATTGTCAGCGATGACTTAAACTGATTTTAAAAGGATTTTATTTTTTATGTGCTATTTCATGAGGGTTACTACTGAATTCTCTAGCTAAAAAGCAGTTTTGATTGCCTCATTTACATTTTCCAAAT